>JAOBRD020275954.1:0-23090 GCA_027575215.2 Hydrozoanthus sils | reverse complement strand
ATATATCCATCCCGCGTGTATTAGCCGCAAAGTCACGTTCGTGTATGTTTTATGTTTGCGTATTTTCTACTGTAATCTGTGGAGATCAAGATATTCAAAGCAGATTTGTACGCTTCCGTCGGGTGTAGATCAAGCAGCTGCCAATGGCGGTAGACAAGGACTTATATATGAAAGAAAACAAGATTTTGGTCACTTTGTTCTCGAGTGAACATCGCAATACTCGGGGTTTGTGCGACTCGTTGTGGAGTGACTCTTCTTAATAATTGTTAATCTTTTACAGTATCAGTGTTATGAAATTTGTTTTTAAGTGAAAACATTCTTTTTTTTAGCAATTCGCTCATCTGTCAAAAATCGTGACCTTAACCGCAACCAACGCTCAAATCCTTGTAATAACCGGATGCCGAGAAAGGAAGTGAGTTTGGCATCTATTCGGCTTAGTTTTCAAAACAGACACTAACGCCACATCGGCTGTTTTGAGGCACCGAGAACTTCCTTAGAAGCCACCTAAATGTTTATTTCCTTACATAAACATGTTCTTTAGTGCCGTTATAAGTTGCAGTACATAAAACATCGCTCGCTCGTCTATCAGCGAAAGTCAATTTATTTTCAAGGTGTACTGAAGTTGAACAAAAACAATTTTACTCAGTAAAGTTTGTTTTTATAGTATCTCCCTTAAATAGTTTATCGACATAGAAAATGGGTTAAATGTATATAAACACTAAGGACCTTTCAACTTGGCTATTTCACGTCAATTCGTCTTTGTTCCTGTTGGCCAGTTTACATGATGCTTGATAACGGAGCTACGAATTAGGTTTAGTTTACTGAAAAAACTATATATAGAACGATATCTATAGTGTTGAATCAAGCCGCCCGGCAGGTACTAAGTTTCTCGGGTTAGTCATTATGTTAAAACGAAGAGTGTATCTTTATAATGTAGTGTGAATTGAAACACATATATTTCTTCTAAACGAGAGTGCTTCAGCCTTAGGGTACCTAGCGAAGCATAAGGCTAGGATCTGCACGCTTCGAACTAAACGAACTGTTATACGATTGATTCAAAAGATAAAACAGGCCAAGTTTACTAACAACTTGTCCAGTTGGTCGGCGATTAACGAGAGAAGCTTGGTAAAATCGACCCCAACTTGATCAAACGTGTCGCCATTGAGAACTTTCCGGCTTGAACTCTGGCTTTCTCCGGCTGTAACCGTTTGATAAGCTCTTGACTCTTGCCGATGCTCAAATTTCCCTGGCGTTATTCAGTTGCTCAGCAAAACGTCTAAAAAATAAAAAATAAAAAAAATACAGAAAATAAGGCTGGGGTATCACAGCAAAAGTCTGCACTTAAAGATCACCAATAATAGAACGAAGTGGCGTTTCCGGAAAGGGTTTAAAAAACTTCAATGTTGTGTCTGCGGTTCTGCAAACCGGTGGAGTCAGGAAAGAATATTTGATGTCATGGCTGGACCGATTCCAGTTCTACTCCAGCTAATACTGCAGTAGTAAATTCTTTTATTTCCTATTGAATGATGTTGTTGAAAGAAGATATTAGGAAGATAAAGACCTCCCAAAGGCACGCAACACAAGGGCGTATGAATTTCATTTCAAACGAAACATGATCGTACGCGCATGCGTGGTTTGTAGCGCGCGCACTGCACGCTCTTGCTCACTTTTTCCGTCTTTTTATTGATTTTTTTAGGGGGGGGGGGGTAGGAGGGAGGTCTCTGAGCTTTATGTACGTAGCCTCGCCATCTTTTTCTTTCTTTTTAAAGTTTTAACTTTTTTTTCTTTGTCATAACTGAATTTGTTTACACCAATTTTAGTTTATGGCGCGCTATACCTGAAATCGATTTTTCAGTTAAAGTACGGCTTTTCGTATTTTTTGCGGTATGTACGTACATACATAGAAGACTAAGTCAGTTAGAGTTATTAACATTTTTCTACTTTTGGCTTTTTCTTAAACTATCGCCCTGTTTTCTTCTAGTTATTCCACCACAGCTGTTCTGTTACTAAATACTAATATAATAATCTAAATTCGAGTTTAAAAAAGGAACCAAAATAGAGCCAGTAAGTAAAAAGAACTGTACACTTACTTAAGACCAACTACAACCATATGACTCCAAACTGAGACACTCAGCAAGGCTAAACAGTAATGACGTTTGTACTCGCTTCCCGCGGGAGTTACCGGACCCGCGGAACATTTTTCATTTTTTGAGAGTGTTCTTAAAGATTGTTTTTGAGGCTGTGCATGCGAGGGGGTAGGGGCTAAAACCAAACCTGAAGTAAAGCCGGATCTTTAGTACCATACCCCAAAGAAACACAATTTTAAAGCCGTGTTCTCTTTTTGTACCTTGCAATCTTTTTCAGCAGGTGCTATTTAAGGGGAGGGGCTGTCAATCATGGCCTTTTTCCCGCCATACATAGGCACGTCTTCTATCAACCGTGCTGTAAATGTATTATAACAAAAGTGAAAAAATGCCTTTTTCGAGAATTATTATACCTTCGGCCCATCTCCCTCTCTGTTCACTTTTCATTGGAACATTTTCTTAGAAAAAATTGGGAATTTTAACAAAAAGAAGTGGAAATGACAACAAATTATTAAAGTACCAAAAATGTACCAGAGAATATATTTGTCTATTTACCGATAAATCGTAATTAATATGCAAAGTATTGTAGGGGATTAGCTGTATAACTGTTCGATACAATGCAATATAGCACAATAAACAATATTCTATCGTGTGCTAACTAATTTATAGAACGTGTAAAAAGTAATTTTATATGTATACGCCCAGCAGTATACAGGTCTATACATAGATTAATATGTATCATAAATAGACAATCCAGTACTGATATATAGGTGTGCGTGAACATAAGTAAACTACCATGGCTCTATAACTTCTACCTTAAGTGACAGATTTCACAGCTAGAATTTCAAAACAAATCTCGTAGCTTTTCGCTTCCAGGACAGAACACGATACTACGAGCATGAACTGTAATGTGTATAAGTGTTATAGTAAAACCATTAAATCAATTTGAAGCAATTTCATTTTAGACTAGACTATTATACAAAAGCCGATCCGAACCGCCTTTGAGACTGACTCTGATGCTTCTAACTGCCCGATTTAGCTTCTCCGTGTAATACGAACTAATCTAAGGAGGATGGCGTGTGGAGTTTAATCTATAAGGATCGCCAAAGAGATGAAATTCTAGGGAAAACAGGGTAAGATGTTTTCAAAAACTCGTGACCAAAAGACCAAGATTAGCTGTGCGTTTTCCTGAACTCAGAGAGGAAATTACAAAACTGCGCGTGCGGTTTTTCATGCGTGGTATCCCGATTTTCCTCACGAGCGGAATACGGACCAGCGGAATTCTCGATGACCGCCATAACCCAAGTGGGCAGCCAGTTGTGATCATATCTGTTCAAAACGGCTTGTTGAACAGCCGAATAAGGTTACTACTACAAATTTCATCCCCGGTCTATCCTTTCAACATCCCCAGAGATCAAAGCATACTGTCTTACTCCTCTTTTAAGCGGGTTTTCTCTTTTCCAATACCTTAGGAAACAACAACCCAAGCTTTCCTGTGAATATAAAGGCGAGCCTTTCCATTAACACGGATGTTGATTAATCCCGTGCACGATTTTGAAAGCTAGTAGTTTACCAATATCGACAAAATCGTCTTAATCAAGAAAACAAGAGACAAGTCGTCCCCGCCCTGTAAGCCAACAAGTACAACTGTCATATTAAAATATCCTCAAATCTTTTCACTATAATCCAAGCTCATTTATAGTGCGTTTATAAGTCGTTTCGACTTCCCTTTAATTCCTTAAACGTTTTCTTTCTCTTACTTTACAGAGACACACGAGAGAAGTCAAGAGAGGCCGAAGGAAGATGCGCAAAACAAAAATTAAACTTTCGTGACCAAAAGCAATGTTGGTTGTTTTCTTTATTTATCAATAAGGAAATTGCGACATCGTATTTTCCAGGGCGTGGTCAACAAGTAACTCGAGGAATGAGGACAAAATAAGTCAAAGTTCCGCTATGTTTTTCCTTCAATTTAAACAGTTGCGCAACTTAAAAACAGTCAAATGTGCGTTTTTTCATAGAATTCCTTAGTTCATACACTGTATACTCAACTAACATCAGCTACAGACGGACTGAAAACTGGTGACGAAGCGCGGTTCAAGACTCAAGGAACAACTAATTTTAGAAGCTATATAAACATACTACTTTTTCCGCTCGAACAAATTTGTGGCTTGCCACACGATATTGAACAAATCACATGGCTTTGAGTAGGCTCCAGTACTACTCAGTAATTCGATTCAAGGAGCACCAGTGTTTTGGTATTGCCCGCAAGCTATCGGCGACTATCGACACGCGGGAATATCACTGAACGTGGGCTGAAAACCAGTTTAGACCGGGTTAATTCACGCGAGCGCCGCCAAAACATACTGAAAAACCATATGTGAACTTTATAGATAACTCTGAACTTTATTTGGGAAATATTTACAAAACATACGAGTTACAAGTGAGTAAAGGGTGTAGCGATGTATTTACAGTAAGAGAATTTAAGCATTTCACATTAATCGATATTATATAAGAATAAATCTTTCTATTATACAGTATAACTTTGATTGTCAATCGAAATTTGATTTGAGAAAACGAGTAAACAAAGTTGAGCAGTGTATCTACATCACTGCAATGTGTACTTGATTGTAGTGCCAAAAAGACGAACAAACTGAAGTTTGAATATCATTTAAGATTGGTAAAACACCTCACTGAATATTGGTTAAAAATTTTGAAATATCGAGTCGAAGGGCAAAAGGTGCTACAATTGCAATCTCAAGTTTCAAAATCTATTTAGATCAACCGAAACATATTTTACAAAACTTCTAGAGTTACAGACTTCTAAACCCCTGGGCCAAAATAAGAGTATCTCGAGGACTGGGCGACTGAAAACCAGATGGAGTTAAGTGTGTCAAAATGATGAGCTTGAATAGAATAGCGATGAGAATAATTTGTGTAGTCAGCACAAAAATAGTATTACTTAAGTTGCATATGATGCAAAGTTTATGAATAACAATAACAGTGATGGAATGACTGCTATTGGCAATAAATTTATATAAATTCTTATAATTTAATAAAGTTATAATTGACTCTCCTTTGAAACTATTCTAAATATTATTATGTTTCCGGCTATGTCGTATATCACAGTTGAGTCAAATTGTTCGGGACCGTTTGTTATCTGTAAGAGCGAATTCAACTTCTGTTTTGTTTGCCCCCTGCCCTCATTAACTGCGTTTGAATGCCGCCAAGAAATCTATAAATCGCTTCCACTGTCATTGTCTGTACCCTCTTCGCTGCTCAAACTATCGCTCGACATTGTACTCGTCGTTGAACTTGGAGTGCGAGGCGAACTCAATTGCCGTTCGTAGTCCAAAGAGATTGAACTGGTATGGCTTGGGCTCCGGGGCGAGTTTATTTGCCTTTCATAATCTAACAACTGTCCCATAAAGTTCAAATTCGGCGAAACATTCGATTTTTTCTCCTTAACAAAGTCGTAAGCTTCGTTCAGAGTTAAGTTCATGGTCGCCATTAGGTAGGCAATTGTGATTGTAACCGAGCGAGAGACTCCAGCCAAACAGTGTACAAGGACTCCATTTTTCTTGTTCCTTCCTTCATCTGTAAATAAAGGAACAACAACAGTTTAACGACCGAAGGACTGTTTTGCTTTAATCAGTGCAGAAGGCCACGATACCGTGTCAGCAAGTAAACATTTAGAAGCGAGAAAATTAAGTCAACTTCATTTACTTCGATTGTTAACGAACGCTTTGAACAAAACGATTAACAAGTCAAATTGAAATAATATGGTTCGACCAGTTTCTACCCAAAAAACACAAAAGTAATTTCATTCTTTCTTTATTTCCAAATGACATCACAAATTGTCATTACCATTCAACTCTCCTTTAAAGGCTTAATGCTCGCCTGTGCTTACTGCTAAAAAACAAACAACCCGATATGTGTGAAACGCGCTGAGGTCGGTTTAAATGCTGCCCACGTTGATAATTTGATTTCTCCCAAACCCTGAACAACGTTAAATTCGTTTAAACTCGATACAATTAACCATAAAACAAATTTTATCAACCAAAATACAAGACATGCGGTCGATACCAACAATAAATTATTTAGCACGAGCAAGCAAGACTTTTGGCGCGAGTTTAGAGTCAAACATAGCGTAAAATATTTAAGCTCGGCAATTAATTTTTTTGTTGATGAAATCTACAGTGCAAGTAGGTCGTCTCTTTCATTTGTTGATTTTTACAAGTACAACAGACACTTACCAATAAACGAGAATGCTTCGGGAAACAAGCAAGATAGATTTGTTTTCCAGTTGTCCTCGACTGGTAGTTTCTTGTAGTTGAACGACTCCATGTGTTGGAATGCATTGGGAATATTATCGGTTACGTTGAGTATATAGGAAATTCTATTTTTCTTGAGAAGTTCATAATTACAAGAGTCTTTGACGTTGCCAAGGAATAAGTTGGGAATGATTTCAACCGGTGAGGTGCCCTGACACTGCTCAAGAAGCGGTCCCCGAGGCCGTTCTAGCGGTGCGCTCGGAAACATGGGGTTCTCTTCGCAGTCCTCTTTTTGGATTGTTAGTCCTGACAGAGAAAGCAGTGGACGATCAAATTCTTCACCAGCCTCGCAAGCTTCGGGAAACTTTGATTCAAATTTGTTAAAGCCGCCTGTGAAATGAGAGACAAAGAAAACAAGCGTTAAAATTAACTTGACACATAAAGAAGAAAGAATACACTCGACTACCCATCCCGCTAAGGACGAAAACGAACTTAAGTTCACTTCTAGTTTTCAACTCAACCGCCGCGTGAAAAATATCTTTAAAACTTGCCAACAAAACGTCGTTTTCTAAATTCCTTGGCACGACTTTAAAATTAAATGTACACAGAACAAATAATTTGAAAATCTCAACTTGCCTTCTAGTATTCTGACATTTCTTCCGTCCTCGGTCATCTTCTTCATCAAAATACCCAAAGCACTGTGAGGGGACACTGAACTGATATCTTTCGTTGAACCATCGTACAATATGACTCCATCAGAGAGAGTCATGTTTCTTGTAAACTTTGTTTTGGCCTCTGTCGAACTAATCAATGAGCTAACACAAAAGTTATTGCCTTTCTTTAGGCGCCTTAACATCAAACTCGGTATGGTAAGATTAATTGCACCCTGAATATGAGAATGAGCGTATTCGGCAAACGGCCGGCAGTCAAGTATCAGGAGAAAATTTTTCGTTCTCATCTGTTCGTATAGCCAGGAAGAACACCCTCCCTTGGCCATATTTTTTCTTTTCTCTGTTTGATTTCGACGGTAGCTTCGCGGGCTTTCGACTGTGAGAGAAGGCATTACTGTGTCGTTCGGTTGTTCACTTACTATTCGGTACTTTCATGCAAATATAAGTCTTCACAACTCGGCCCTCAGCCATTTGACTACGATCTAATTCTGCCCTTTGTTAAATCTAAGAGAATGATTGACGTATTTGTCACAGAGTGTATTGGTATTTCGACATCAACCAATCAGAGTTGACTATCACCAGAGTGTGCGATCAGATCCCGGCACCGATTGCGCCGTTGTTATGGAAACGGTACCATGTCAATCGAAGCGGAAAAGGGGGGTTGGTTTTGCTATTCTCTGAATGTCACTGCATTTCCGGCGTGTCAACAAAAACAACTCCCTCGATCAATAATTTGCATTTTGATACTAAAAATGTAAAATTCCATTACATGAACCAAGTCTTAGTGGTCTTATTCGAACGAGAAAGCAAACACAAGGATTTGGAAAGATTTGTCTTTTGTCTAGAGTTTGACAAATACTTCATTAGAAAGATCGAAGTGTGAGTGATCTAATTTCAGCACGTTTCGCCTGCGGTCAGCCGAACAAAGAAATTCTGGGTGTGTCATAACGTGGCATTGAAATGTTTTGTTACGTTTTGCTACGCAAGACCAGAGATGCTATATAATTACCATCTCTTAATAGAAGCAGAAAATCAAATCAAATACTTGATAAACTCGCTAATTTCAAACCAGCGCAACCAAAAATGAGACTACATAACTCTATGTTTGTCAGAGGAAAATAGAAGGCAAAGTTTAGAAGATCAACTTACAAAAATCAAAATCGTGATTGGGTCATTTGTCAACATGACTTTAGGAAGAGATGGTTTTTGAAACAGCAGCCATTTCCGATCAGTGTCGCATGTGCATTCCACATAATCGCTGGCTCTAAATCGAAAAAATGATTTCACGATTTTTTAACGTTTCAGCCATTTTCTCTCTTGTAGCTTCGTAGCGAAGCAAACAGCAGCTAAAAGTACCTCAATAGTGTTGTCGCTTGCTCTATTCAAAGCACCCCGTTTTGTAAAAGGTCAAATTATATGGCAATTTGTCTGAACGAATGAGCTTTTGATCGGGACCCTGAACCATTTAATGGCATATACTCCTTGTTAAGAAAAATCAGAAACAAAAAACAGATAGAAAATATTAAACAATTTTTAAAAAGTCACTTAGATTAGTTTTTTCCTTCGGAAATGCCATTCTCTGTTTGATCAGGAAGCCTCCACTCATAATTAACAGTCGAAAGTCCGCAATTTCCTGCCTATTCATTTTCAAGAACCAAAGATTGGTCTTACGAAATCACTGATTTGGAAATTAAACAAGCCGTGTCTACGATTCGCATATCAGGCGGAGCTATACATCGGAGATTAAATTACATCGCGTGTAATACTTACAACATAAAGGGTAGGCTTAAAGTAAAACTTTTGATTCATTTTACGGATTTTTCTCTTGTTTCCGTAAGATTAGGCACCTTTTCAAAACGTTTTAGAGTTTTGTTCCTATTTCTTTACTAACAAATGTCGCCTCAACTATAGACTCGGAAGAGCAAAGTCTATCCAAAGTTTGCAAATGTTTGATAAGCGCAATATTTCGAAACGGAAGTCATTGTCACCATTTTGTGAGAGTTTTCGTATTTGATGAGCGGTTTTCAGTGGGAAACTCAATTTAATTTGGGTTTAGAAACTATCAAGATGCGCGGCACATCGCTCGTTTTCATTTCTTTTTCTTGTGAGTATTGAAGAGGATTTGAAGTTGTGTTTCCAAAACATATCTACATGCCACGGAAGCTTGTTAGTCAAGATGTTTGAGCGCTAAGGAGGGTTTTAGGCAGTGAACGGTTTTAAACCCACCATTAGTGATATTGCCGCTGAGGTCGTATCAACTTCATAAGCAAAATAACATTCAGAAAGGTTTTTCATGGTTGTCTTTATTGTCTTTAAGACGACTCTAATTTTTACTGAATCGACTAACTAGAATCTTGATCGAGGAGTGAGAAGAAAAGATCAAAAATTCTGATCGAGCAAGCCCCTTCGCCTTGATCAACAAGTCCCCTTGCGTGTCGGCATGCTGACAAAAATTCTTTGATTTCTTCATCACCAAGATTATTCATTGAATTCGGAAATAAAAACAGCCAATTGTCTTTGTTTTGTACAGTTAGATTTTCGGTCAGATATACTTTATCTTCCATTGTTTTGTTTCTTTTATAAAGTTGTGAATCGCGCGAAGCTGCTGGGCGATAAAAGTGTGATTTTTGCAACTTTATGTCTACGTTGGACAGATCAGGAAATACATTTACGGCATACAGTGTTACACGCGGAAATAAGCGCTAAATCCTAACATCATCACGAGCTTTTTCTAAAGGAATTAAGACTCAAAAATGATATTGCTAAGGAAATAAATCAAACCTTAAAATAGCTTTTAAAACTGTGTTAGCATTTTTCAATATACATTTTTAAGTTTAATGTACGTATTCAATATTTTAGTCGAACCAAACACCAACATCTGCTTTTGGCAAAATCTTACAACGTTTTTATTATTTTATCATTGTACCATCGTTTATGTCTTTGACAGAGTGTACGGTACGAACGGTTTATTTATCATTATTATCATAACTTTTTTTCCAACGGTGGCTCTTTACCGAAAAAAAATCTGCAGCGCCTTGACATCTGGCAACGTGTTTTTCGTCACGATCAAAAGTCATGTGAATCTGTCTCTTCCTTATAGCGGCAACCACGAAACCAAAATCTGCTTTCTTGCAGAAACTTGCGGAAACCTCGTACGGGAAACTAAATATACGTTTGCAAGTTGGCAGCTGTGAAAGCTTTTAAACAATGATGCTAATTGCGGAACTACTGTTATTTGAGTTTTAGAAGGAAGCAAAAAAATTTAGAAGCACACGTCACAGTGTGGGAAATTCAGTTTTCACTTTCACTTTCACTTTCATCATGAATTGTTTTTTTTTTAGATTTTGTTAGAAGGAAAATCAATTGAGGGTTTAAGTGGGATAGAGGAGAAAACGCAGAAAATATCTTTATGACAAAATTTAGAGAGATAAAACAGACAAAATACAGCAAATAGACTTATTAATAACCTTACTAAAAACTATTTCACATAAACTATGAATGTTCTAACCGGCTTTAAAACCTACAAACTGACCATTCGTTTTCTTTGTCTTTACAAGCAGTCTCTAAAAATGTTCATTGCTTCAAAAAGTTCTAAAGTTTGTAATTTTGCTGAGATATTCACTGTGATTTTTTTTAATATTTAGCAGGAAAAGGCTTAATATATAGCCCTTTATATAAACCTTCCTAGCCACAAAGTTGGGCTGGGACGCATTCGTACACAAAATACTTGGGGGCTTGTCAGTGAAGGGAGTGTGATTTGTCCGGAGATTAGTGGGCGCCATAGAACTTCAATTGCCGTTCTAATCTTCGTTAAATTGTTGCTGAAACCAATCCAACAGATTTTATCTGACTTTTCTAATACAATATACTGTCCGGTCATCACCAAGCCGGTTAGTTATGGTTGCTAAATTAAAGGCGGGAAAACACGAAACTAATGCTTCCGTTAATTTTGTTTCAATTTTCGTTAGAATTCGGGTAAAAGGAATAGTCATGTCTGAAAATGTTTTAGTACTTTTAGTATAATATTGTATAAAGAAATGTAACTAAACTTTGAGCCACAATAACTAGCTATAAGTGATGATATCAAAATCAGCCAGTCGCAAAACCAGCCTCATCGTCCTAGAACAAGTATAAACTCAATTAATATAATCTCATTAACTTGTTTAAGATGATCACGAAAATACTTAACAACAACGTCGTCATTCTCGTTTGCTGTTCATATGGGTTTAGTGAATAAAACTACGTTGTTCACTACAAATAGCAGTTAAGTTCTATTAATTTCCAGTGTGTGAGTCCTGCCAATTTTGGGCAAGTCAGTGTAGTAATGATGCTATCGTATTATTCACTATATGCGCCGTATTGTCAATAATAGAGACCCATTACCAATATTTATGAGTCTAACAAACTTCTAGATCTCAGGAACGCAGTTCTGATTTGCTAACGAGATCAAACCTTGAATTTTTAACATGCTTCTGTCCATACAATTTCGTAGTGTGTTAATCACCTGAATACCTATGTTTCCTTTTGAAATATCACCTAAAGATTAGCACACTTTCTAAAAATCATTTTTGTTTTAATTTTATTTAATTTGTATTTACGATAACCGTGCATTAAAACTGAAAGAAACTTGTTCTATTCATCGACTTTACAGAGCCAATAGTCAGTGAAACTGGGGGAACAATAAAACACTGATAAACTGGAGGACATTCAAAGAGGAATTACCTTAATAGAAATTAATATTGTCCCAACACAAAAAATGAAGAAGTAAAGAGATAAATGTTCTCAGTGAAGTACCATGGAATTCCTTAGAGTCGTTTCTGGACAACTTGCAAGGTATACTGCATGTTCTGCTTACGCTATCAAGAAACCAACATAAATTATTATCTGTGTTACCATATACATGCAGCACGTGTTAGCGCCATATAACGGACGTACAGTATAAGAAATATTAATGCACTCAAAAGGACTAGCTAGTATATCACTAGTTATAGTAATTATACTTTTTGTATTATGGTGGGTATGAGGCAGAACTTATATTAGAAGCATTAGTTTCTTTATTAGGAAAATGTGGGTAAAGAGATGGAATGAGCACAAACTGACAAAGCGATTAGTTTCAAAAATAGGAACTAAAATGGATGTCCACTGTTCTTTAGTGAACAAAACTTGAAAGATATACCTCTTCTGTAGCTAATCATTTACTACTGAAGTGCGTGCATTTTCAATCAAAAATAAATAGCACCGCTTCTAGCCGGCCAGGAATGTTACATTTTTCTCAATTCGTGTTAGGAAAGAAGATGAGTAATATCAAGGACCAAAAGTAAATTATAACGCAAGTCATGCAGCCTTTTTGTTCTAGCTTCTAAAATGTTTCCTCATCGTGAAGTCTTGATTGTACACAAAACGGAGTCTTTTTGTTGTTGGATCGGAAATGATAGAAGGTCTTTTGTTTTAGATCAGTGTAATCAAAAATTAAAACATTTTGGTCATATTTTTCAGGAGAAGGCGTTTTAAATGTCAATTTTTAAAAACGGTGGAACTACAAAAAACAATATGTATTCAATGCAAGATCTACAAGCTATTTTTTATAACTAGAACAAACTTTATGAGAACACCCAGGGTTTTATTGCCCAGAGTTAAAAACAAAATAAGAATAAATAGTAGGATAAATGTTTTATCAGACTACTTTAAGAATTTTATTTTTGTACTTACAGACAGATTGAACCATATATGCATGCTTTTTTCACGAACTATTTATCGCATACTACGCGATGAGAAATAACAACGACATGTATTTCTTAGCGCCTGCATGCAGTTTACTGTTCCGGGCAACTAATCCATTTTCACTGTTTGGAAATATCAGGAAAAAAGAACAAATTATTCAAGAATAATTGTAGGCTGAAATCGCCAAAGAGATTCTAAAAGAACAGCCAAGCCTCGCAGCCTCGACCGAAACTTACTGGCTTTTATTAAGAAAAGCGTGTAATTTTCACAGCCATACACTAGCCGTTCAGTTTATCTTAAACGTAACGAATTAACTCACAAAGTCGAATCAGTCTGTTTATATACAAAAGAAAAAAAAGTCAATGAAGGCCTGTATTGTAACTTTACAAGGCTTCTTAATATCATCTTGTGAAGTTTGATGTCATCACTCAACAGGAACCAACAGAGTTTGGGGCAACAAGGAATTTGCCGTGCCGGTTGGAGAATCGTAGAAGATAACCTTTGGACAGCAACATAGCAACACACTAGGTATTTCGACGCCGTTGCTGTATTTAGAATATCTTTCAATGGCAGCTACAGTGGGATGGTCCAAGCTGTCATCACTAAAGATCTGTGTGTAAGGCGAAGATTAAAAAGGATCAACCTTTGACACTGATCGATGGCTACAACTCCGCAACAAATATCCTAATTCCCCGTTTTGGTCCAGCAAATCAGTAGAGTAACTTAACTTTTTAATCAGTCGCCGAAAACCATTAGATAAGGATTCCTTTTGTTTGTGTTTACGAGAATAATCCATTAACTGCACGCTGTTTTTTTTATAAAAACCAGCAACTTACGGCTGAAGACTCGTGGGCTGATCTATAACGTATTCAGGTATTGGCGAACGTCTTAAATTGTTCTTTTTTCTTTATGTTTCCAATATTTCTAAACTTATGTGTACAATTCAATCTGTATCCAAGGATTTATTAAAATTCTTAAGATTTCTGAACAAAGGTTGTTCTTTTAAGTTTGTTTTTAATTCATTGGCAATCTCAGCCTGGGCTTTTAAAGTTCGTTCAAGATTATATAAAAAAGGTGTGCAACTGTTCAATTGTCAACAAACTCAAAAGTAGCGAGTTTTTTTAATATATTTTAATTTTTTGTTGTGGCAAAAGTTGCACACACAAACTCATAACTCACTCGTTCACTCAAAGGCTGAAAGAATTGCGAAATAATTTTAGTCACGTTCAAACATTTCATAACCCAGCTAGCGCGTCTTTACTGATTGATTCAAACTTTCTGCTTAACTCCCCAGCAATTTTAAAGTTCAAAGTCTCAGCTAGATCTAAGTTAGATTGTAAACTCACATATTCATTGGTTTTCATAAACAAAGAACATGGTTTTAAAAAGAAACTATGGAAGACTTGGTAATTGTTTTATCACACATTCAAGAAATGTTAAACTTGATCATGCAAGCCATACTAGCCATTTAGTCCTTTAAACTGAATATGCAAGTTTGAGTTTTGCTAATTTGCAGCATCATGTCCAGAACACACTGGTTTTCTTTTCGCCTAACTATACATATTCCTTTTTTCCCTTTTTCAAACAATCGTTTCTATTTTGATGTGAAAAATCTCTGTACATCCGCCGCCCCTTATTTTTCAATTTCGCAGTACTTGCTTCAAGAAGGACTAGGCGTTCAAATTGTTAGAATCTTAAAACTTCCGAAGACAATTTTGAATTTGAAACTTCTTTTAGTTGATCATAAAATAGCTAAACCAAATTAAGAAAATTGAAAACAGTTTAAAAGACATCAGCTCATTCATTTGAAAAGCCCAGCGGTGAAATAACCGCAGACTTCTTTAGAACAAGTTATGAACGGACAACGCAACTTTTCATTCAAAATGGCGCGGTTGGCTCTTTCCTTTGAGTTTCCGAGCAAAGTAATTCAGCTTATTTTAACAGTGTATAAACGAATTTGGCTGTCTTTGTTAGCGGTTGGTAATGAATTGTCCTTAATTAATTTGAGATGGTGTCTTTATGGCTATACATGCGCACGCAGTTTAAAACCAATAGTTGATGGATTCTCTATATACGAGCAGTCATCAAAACTTTCATCAACTTCTCGCTTTAACTTAAAGAGGAACAAGAATTACCTTTGTTGTACTAGCATTTAAAACTGAAAAGTATTTGGTTTTTGCTTATTCGCTGTTTCATAACATTGGAGAATTACATTTATTATTGCTGGGATGTCTGCAAAGATTAGCGGTTGTGAACTGAAGCACAGTAGTTCGTCTATCTTGCTTGCATCCTTCAAATATTTTTAAAGTGCTATTTCACTTTGCTATTTGATGCAGTAAGAGTTCATACTGTGCCATTCTGAATACCTTGACTGATTTCGGCTCTGTTGCTCAGTAGGTGTAAGTATTCAATGTATGCCAAATTTGTTATCAACGACTTCAGAGCTGGTGGCAAAACCTAGGAATATAGTCTGACGTAACCATAATGAAACGATAACACAGCTAAATATCTTCTGAACAATGGAGGCTCCTCAGGGGATCATTGTTTTAAATGGCTTTTAATGAAGAAAAGAATTAAGCCTTTCTATCTTATTTTTCCCGAGTCACAAGACGCGAAATACGCTGGGAAACTAATAAAGGTAAATTTTTACCCTTAAACGGATCAAAACGGACCTCTGACTGTCCGGCAGAGTGGGTGGCAAATACAGTTGCCGGCCTCGCGAGCCTGACTGATAACAGCGTACAATTTGATAAAGGCTTTAAAGGGCTTGATCGCGCTTAGTCAATCTCTTAATTAGTCTTTTTACCCTATTAGTCTCGTTCGGCAAATATAACGTCTAGAGACGTTCAAGACCACTAGATTACACATCTTTTGTTTCAAGATTATGATTTAAGACTGGATGATATAAAGAAAATTCTTACAATTCTTTGAACGAAAGGTTTTTCATAACAAAAAAGGCGAAACAAGTATTAGATAACAGGTGTTCAATAAATGGTGTTGTTTAATTGTTTTTGTGAACAACTACACGTATTTTATAACACGACATTAACAGTACACGGCATTAATTCCCTTTGCCAGAGATGAAAACAAGTCCGAGTCTCTTTCAAAAAAAAAATTGGAACATTTAAAGCCGCAGGAAGTACTTTGCTGTTCGATGCTTCAGCTTTTTTTGGGTTTTATGGTCCACTAAATCTTCCAAGCTCTCTTATCAAGACACAAAAGGATTAATTCTTTTCAGCTATTGTACGCTCGTGAAATAGGTCATAGCGACTGATACAAACACGAGTTCAAGACAAAGGCATACATGCTTTCAGTTCATTTTGAATAGAATGTATATAGTAAATAGAAATAAAGTTTTTTCACGACACAAAACCAACTTGTTATGATCAACAGAATAATTTGTGGCATGAAAATTTACCAGCCAATATTACTGCAAAATTGTTCTCACAGATCACTGTTATGACACTGAGAACAAGACTCTGAAGTGATTCGCAACGAGTCGAGGACACACAGTCATATTTAAATGCATTTAATTTGTAGCATGGTTAGTACCACAAATACACGGCACGCAATACTACAACTCGATAGACTCAATAGACACAAGAATTAACTACGTCTAAGCCACACTTTCAACTTCAGCTGCCAGCAGCTGGAAACTGCCTCCGTGCGTGGTACATCCTTGCGTTTTTGACATTTTCTGGTTTTCTTTCAATTTAGAAAAATTCTTCTATTTCAATGAAGAAAAACTGCTAAAACACATACTTTGAACATACTTTCCTTTCTTAGCAGTGGCTGTTGGTAAAATCACTGAACGTTTAAAATTATTTTGACGATTATTTGATTGTTGTTAAGTACTGAGAAATAGAAGTATATAAGTTTAATGTCCAAAGTGAAGATGTTTGCCAAATTTGGTGTTTCTGGTTATTTGTAATTTGTCTGAAAGAGTTGTTTGATACTGATAATGCAAAACTCTCAAATATACTTTATCTGATTTTGGCAATTATTTTAATGACAAACGCGAATAACAGTAAAAGACTTCACGCACGGTGAAAATACGAGTTTTTAATGGCCCGCCCGTACACCCAATTGCTACATGCAAACTAACAAGAGAAACAACGACAAAAATAATATGTGCCTTCTAGGTTTAACAAATGAACGCCTTTGAAAATACTATGAAAGGTCTGAGCCGCACAAAATCTTGAAATTATGATTATGTATCGCACTGACACTAAGCTATACAAATTTGAAATTTACTGGGATTGTAGCAAACTTATAATTACCTAAATTCCAGAAGACCGCAAAACTGTTTAAACTAACTTTAATTTATTTCTTGTCACAGCGAAATATTGGGCTTCCGAAGAAGTTAACCATTTCGTGTTGAAGTTCAGTGTGAGCAATAAAGAGATTTACATTACGTGCAAGAGTGTGTTCCGATTCAAAAGGTTCGAAAACACTCCGAAACGTTTCTAAATTAAAATCTGTTGTGAAACATTATTATCCAGCAACTGAAAACATTTCTTAATAAAAGAATTATAATTACCAGCTGGTTATAATGTACGTCAATGGATGATTACTAGAGCTCTTGGCTCAGTATATCTGGTAAATTCTTTCTTGTCATTATCGGACTTATGAACACGCGCGGGCTTGCTCCCATCTAATAATTATACGTAATCAAACAAAAACCGCCTCTTATCTCTTAAAACTTCTGGATTCCGGCTATCTCTAAGACAATTTTGAGTATGTGACCCGTAAACCCGCCATTGTTGGGCTTAAAGTAAAAGCCTATTTTATTTGACACACAAAAACAAGTAAAGGCAAATGTGTGAGATATTAAGCAAAACAGGACGAAAAGGACCACATTTTATCCTCTACTACTACCAGAAACAAGTACAGCCAACATATTTGGAAAAGAGAATTTTTCAGTGGAACTAATAGAGTATGGAGTTTTCCAGAACACCTTTCTGACGTCAGAACAAAGATTATAGAAAAGGAAACAAAATTAAGTCAAAATTAAACAATTAATGAGCTCAAGATTTTTCACGACTCAGCAGATATCCAAACTGATATATCTACGCGGACGAAATATTGCATTTAGTTTTTTAAACTAATCAAATATTATGGCATTTTTTTGATTTGTAAAGCTTTTTACGGTTTCTGTTTATTGACAAATAAACCTCGACATCGACAACATGAGAGATTTTTTGCCAAATAGAAGATACACAGATCAATATCGCTAAGAAAGTACTGACTTTATCGGGGGTAAAGTGGAATATTTCAAACTTGAATATTCGTATTCATTTCGGAATTTTTTTCCAAATAGGTAAATATTTATATTCCCTGGTCTGGCTGGCCTAATATTCATATTCCGTGGTCAAAATAGTCAAATATTCATATTCCGAGGCCAAAAATATGCGAATATCCATATTCATTATTCAGCTTCATCCCCTGAGACTTTACGAAATCACTCCACACGCACAAATGATAGCGGTTCTAAAAACGGCCGGTATTAATGTGGAGCAACAGTAACAGGCGTAATATTCATAAGTACAGTTTTAACGATAATACTGACTTGATAAACAGTTGCTTTGAAATGCTCATTATTATAAAAGATAAGGACATGAAACAAATTCTAACAGGTTTTGTCTTCAAGACGCATTTATCAAGTAAAATCTAAGACAACACGTAAAGTATATTTATTTAATATTTCCACCGATGGTGTAATTTGATAAAGAGTAGCACGGCTAATCGAAATATTGCCAATAAACTTGCCCAAAAATGATGTTGTTTTAATAGCCCTGCATTCAGATTTTCAATATAATTAATTCAGTTCATGTCAACCAAGCTTAGACATTTCCAGATAGTATTAATAACAAAAGTTCTGAAATGAGGACAATGCTGTATACAGGCAGACTGTACCGATTAATAATATTTTAATCAGTAAGGCAGATAAAAAAATTTTATTTTTTAAATCCAAAATCGCCTTTGGACTTTTTTCTGCTGCTTTTGCTTTTTAAGATACTATTTAGAAAATTCTGGAAAGGAAATGAAAAATTAGTTTTCCTTCTCTGCTAATGGAGTAAAATGTACTTTATGGTGTCTTTTCTTGTGGCGTTTCTTAAGCTCGGACGTCACGTTTCTTAGTTCCTTATGAGTGGGGCTCGCGTAGGAGTTGACTTAATGAAACAGAACACGCAGGATTGCGGCTTGCCGGTTACCAGTACAAAGCATTGAAAGGAAGTTATTATCTAAATTACGCCTTCGCAGTGTTTTTACATTAACTTAAAAAAATGGAAGCATCACTATCAGGATACATAATTATACAAATATAAAAATAAAAATAACGTTCTCTGATAAAAGTTTATAATTCAATAAATTTTTAAGTCTATAATTGTTTCGACAACGTCTTATGCTAACTTCAAATCCATTGCATCTTGAATTTTATTCATTTACCTGAAGAAAGCAACAGGATCGGTTGCTGAAAGCTTGTGTTTTTAAAAAACTTTTTTCAGCGAACGTTAATTTTTATTTTTATATTTGTACATTAACTTAACTTGTACTTCAAAAAGCGTGGATTAGATACTGAGTGAGTGCGTGATCTATCAGATCATAGCGGAGCCAACCTTGGATCGATCGATTGGGATCCGAAACTACACTCAAAATATCAAATCTACTCCAAAACTACACTCAAAAATGATTTACGTAAATATCAAATATACTCCAAAGCCATGCAGTTTTCTTGTTTGATAGCAGATGTGAGTGTTCCAGAAAAAATTGATAACTGGTACTTAACACCCCTCCCTTAACGCGCCCAGGATTTTCCGCTATCTTAACTGTTAGAAGATTTTCGAATTAGAACACCTCCTCCTTCCTAAAAGAACTACCAGTTCCTTCCATAGTGGAGTTGTATATAATTACAGTGATCAACTATACGGCACAGTGCCTTTTTTCCGCGAGTATATTTTGCCCCGCACCGCGCACCTACATTTCAAAATGGTCTCTCCTCTCGTGCGTCTTCTACTTTCATTTTGTGCCTTCAGTCTCACAATCTCAAAACAGGCATGAATTGTTTCATTCATTACTATTTGAACCTTATTAGCAACTGAGATAGAAAGGAAACCGTGGGAGTAGCGTACAAGAATCGGTTGCGAACACACTCCACACTGTATTGCTTGCCTAACTTCCTCATTAAATACTAAAAACACCTCATCTTTTAAAAACCAAGAAACTTCTTTAGTAGTTTCGCAACCTGCTCTATAAAAGCATGGTCCATTAACTAATTAGCTAGACGGGCTTTATTTCTTGATCGTTTTCGGAGCGTCACTAATTAACAGCAAGTTTGCCCTGTAAAATTAAGGTTCTACTCTTTCCTTGCGTTTACCCGTAATCCTTTGCGCCTTGGCAAGATGGCGTCAATCCAAAAACATTTATAGAAGTTACACGTCTATCAAAACCCTTATCAGTCGATCTAGAGAAGTCTGCGTTTAATTTGAAAGTATCAACATTTGGGCCACCAACCAAAAAACGCTCACACTCTTTTCAGTATATAACATTATAAGGACGAGGCCGGAAAATTTGCTGGCTCTTAAACTAAAAAGCCTGTACTCATTTCTTATTTTTCTCAAGGGCAAAGATTCCGGAAACATGAATCTTAAGAAAAATTAAACCAAATGAATCCTTGATTTTGTGTCGTAACGTAACGTTACAAAATAAAGTTCTCGGCCATTCTTCAGCCTCTGGTACACGTGTTCTTCAGTACGTATGTTCTTCAATTTTTGCCGATTCTTAGCCTGACATTATCATAAAAAGGCTCCCATCAAAATAAAGGATGTGCATTGACAGCAAGCCCACGGTACAAACTACAGAGGAATTATCCGTGTCGCTAATTACAGGCTTTTTTTTAATGAATAAGAACCAGTAAAGCGATTTGAGCCACGAGTTGTTCTTAAGTTCTTATTTTTATGTCTGGTTTAAATCGAAGAAAACTAATGAAAATTAATGAATAAGAACCAGTAAAGCGATTTGAGCCTCGAATAGTTCTTAAGCTGTTCTTATTTTTATGTCTGGTTTAAATCGAAGAAAAACTAAGCCTAATGCATTGCAATACATGCAAATGGTAAACGAACTTAATAAATTCATTCCTGCGGATTTATCGTGGGTTCACCGAGTCATTTTCCCAAACGATTTCCAGTGATTCTAAACTGCGAAGCATTTCACATGTTTCATATTCATTCTTTATGTAAAGTGCGTGTATAGTACAATCTGCATACAGGAAAGCTTACTAAAGCCCAAGATACACTAGGCGATTTTATACGCCGATCGCAGCGAATTTGATCGCCAGCGAAACGTGGCGTATTTAACCGCTCGTATCTGACATGCTAGATATGGGCGAATTTATACGCCAGTCGCTGCGATCAGCGAAATTTGCTATCGCTGTTGGTGACACACTAAACGAATTTGAGCGAATTTCGCTAATCGCAGCCATCGACGTATAAAATCGCCTAGTGTGTCCCCGGCTTAAATGTCAAACTTTTTCAGTTTGTAAGATATATATTCTAACAACTCCTTTCAAAATATAGGATTAGCGTGACCCGCGACTACAATACGTAATTTTTTCTTGTCTTCATTCTTATTTTCTTTCTAACTTATACTTCATACTACAAAAAGATTGCCACATTAGATACTAAAGGCTATATATTTAGCACTGGCTTTTCAAACAATTAGAATTACCCGTCCTTGTATACATTAAGTTGTTTTGATCGAAAGAAAAAAGGCCACGTTTCGACTAATGGTAGCTGTTTTCTTGTTTGGGGAAAATCAAGCTGTGATTAACAACTTCGTTGTTATTCACAAGCAAACTGGTGGCTATACAGTTTGATTTTGCTTGTTTTCTTTTTAAACGTTTTTTAACTAGATTGCTTTAGCACCAATTCGCTTCAGTTGGCCATGGATAAGGCAAACGAAGTCATATTCCGCCTCTCACGTGGCTCTTTAGGAAGAGATTCGGCCATATTTCTAAAGGTCAGCACCATTATAGTTGCCTAGAACTTTGTCTATAGTTCTGAAATTTGAATTCGTCGAATTCGTCAAACAATTTTGTCAAGATTGGACCGAGACTATAAGTTATAGATACAAAGAACGGCTATGTTTTTCGATAACAAATCCTACAGAAGTTATAGCAACTAATCTAATAGCATAAATAAAGTGATAATGACTCATAGCAAAAAACTTGTAGCATTATGGCCACAGCCATGCAGTTTCAATTGTTTTCCCAAAGCCAGAGTGTTAAAATGTGACCACAGGTGTCCGTATACCAGTAGGTGGATGACGTACGACTTAATACTTGCCAACGAATTACCTTTTCAAACCCCACAAATCACCAGCCAAGTAAAATTTGGGTCAAATATGATAACAAAGACTAATGCACCTGTCAATGTTTAGTCCCAGGATGGGGACAACCCCAGGGGAATTTAACTTTTTGATGCATGGAGATATCAAATTTCCTTCCCCTGGGTCTCCATTAAGAGTCAAATTCCCGTACCTGGGAATGATATGCTTACAAGAAAGGTATCAACAGACTGACCAAAATTCCCAAACCCTTTATTTTCTGCTTTCAATTGGCGACCACGAATTCGGACAACTCATCCCCAGGCTCTTTCATTTTTATAAGCGGACGAAGGAGTCAAATTCCCCACCCTCGGGACCAATGCGGATCCAAATTCCCCACCCAAGGAGAGGCACACAAAGTCAAATTCCCGGGGGTTGTCCCCCCCCCCACCCTTCCTGGGGCTAAACCTTGACAGGTGCATAAAATACATGCATATACACGTTTTTTTGGAAAAACTAAGAAAAACGAGGCTCAGATACGCCAAAAATCTAAGAGCAGTTTAAAAACAAACTGTCAAGCTTGGGCTGGATAGCTGATGTTTTGAAACTTTACCGAACAAAGATCCTTTAAAACTGAATTAATAAGTACAGAATGAATAACTAATGCTCCGCAGTTTATCATCATTGGAAATCGTCTCGGGAAAAGGACCAGCTGCATGCGAATTCACGATAGATCCGCGCGGGGATGAATTGATCAAATTCCAAATCAAGAAATAAGAACGATTCAAGAACAATTTGAGGCTCAAATCGCCAAAAAATAAAGAACAACGAGACGGCCAAATTTTCTGGTTCTAATAAAAAAGACCATATAAACAGACTGGTATTACTACAAGAATTCGGCTTTCACTCAGGGTCTTAAAATAACTGAAGAGAAGGTGCTGCCTTTGCTCTAACATCTGCAAACGGTTTAGCCTGCACGGCAAGCTCTCTTTGGGGGAAGGGGGACAGTCCCCCTCCCC
>JAOBRD020275845.1:0-23097 GCA_027575215.2 Hydrozoanthus sils | reverse complement strand
CCCCCCCTCCCTTCCCTGTACCCAACGTCCAACACAATTGCCAGGTCCAACAAAACTTACACAATTTCGGCCAAAAACAAACATCAAAGATAGTCTACCCCTCTCATACTAACCAATTTATTTGTTTTATTCTCACAACTTCGTAACCCTTTGAAATAATTCCTTTTTATAAATTTTTATTTCTTGACTACTGCAAAGCGCGATTCCGCGAATTTGAAATCTAAATATAGAACTCTCGTTTGGAGCACGCTAAAACCCCACACCCGAGATTAAGAAGAAATTCATAAGGCACAGCTATTGCAGACTTAATATACCACAAATCCTTATTGTCTAAACTTGAAAACAAAACTGCAACTAAACATGGAACGTGTGCACAACTTTCATACTTCCAACAGCAACTGGTTCTACATTACGTTGAACAAATCAAAGAAGCTCCCTCGAGCTAGAGTATCAGAAGGTGCATAACCTGGGCTCTAGTCTAGAATTTCTAGCTTTAAAAAATTGCTAGTTACTTTTTAAATCGTGTTACGTCACAGCGCACACCTAAGTCAAGACAGAAAAACAATTTTCTCAATACATTGGAATCCCGTTAATACGGTCACCTGCGGGCCAGAAAAAGTTGGCCGTAAAGATGGGGTGACCGTACTAACGAATTTTTTCTTCATAAGAAAAAGTAGAATCATTCGACCGGCGGACCAAAAGTGACGTTATAACGAGGTGGCCGTAAGGCGGGGTTCGACTGTAGTTCTAGGGCAAATACAGTTTTTTAAATTTTGTGAAAAGTCTTTTCACTTCCAACATACTTGCTTTTTGAAAATTCAAAGCAAAAACTACCCTTAGATCATAAAAACGTGAAACATTCTTTCCCTGTTTAAACAAACCATCTTCGACATCAAATAATTAAATTCAATTTGAGGTCAAAATCTAAAACTTCTAGAACCTAGAAAGCAATCTTAGTTAATATTAGACGAAATCTCGTTCAATCGCCAATTTATGCTGAAATAAACTCGGACTGAACTATTTCATTTTCTATACTCCAAAAAACTATCCATTCAACCACTAGACATTTTATTAATTTAATCGCATGAAAGTTTCGCAACGTATTGCCGACTCCCTGTGGCCTCTCACACGTTCTTTTGCTTCTCTTCTATGTGGACACCATTTTGCTTCTCTTCTATGTGGCCGCCATTTTGAAGCGTCTTATTATGGGAAGTTGCTTTTTCTTCGGCTTCTGATGAGCATTCTTCATCACTTCTCTCGTCCTTCTCAACCTATACAGAAAAAAATTCTTAACTGACAAACCAGAAATATATTCTCATCTTTTTAAGTCTGAATTCCTCCCAAAAAAGTCGCTTCCCTGTAAATTCCTTATTTCGTTTTTCTTCAAACTTAAGCGCTCTACAAACCTTGAGTGAGCTCTGCTCTTAAAAAGATTTTTAAGTAAAATACGTTGAATTTGAGAAGTAAACCTTTAATAAGTTTTAATTAAATAGTTTATATTTTAGACTCCGCTAAGTAACATATAAACAAAAAATTATATATTATATTTTAAGATAGCGGCTTTGTGGTCGTTCGAATGAAAAAAAAGGAAAACAAATTGGACTTAACGTAATGGTAACAATAGCTTTCTCGTTAGACTATCTAAAGTTTCTTTATTCTTCTACTATCTATGAATTTCTTTATTTTTATACCTAAACCGCATGCTTTAACATATTTCTCTCAACTGGGGCTCATACATTTTATTAAATCAATTGGAACATTTTGTTATTCATCTTCAACTTTTCAATCAAGCTAAACGATTTGGACCTGCGTGCAGACTATTTCTCAGTTTAATTCAATTTGAGCACGCATATTGCTTGAACTTAATTGTCGCAGTCAAGGAAGGGATATGTGCACTATCGCCTTGAAAAAGTCAGTAGTTTTTAAACTCGGTGAACGAAACTCAAATGTGTGTTTAAAGATCTTAAAGGTTGAAATGAAAGCTCAAAGTTTCTCACTATAAAAACTTCATGAGTGAGAAAGTGTGATTTCGCATATCACTTCAAACTATAAGATGAAGCACTGTCTAAGTCGTGACTACCTAATGACACTAACCTTACCCACGACTGTAAACTGGTAAACCATCTTTGCAATCAGAAAGCCCCAAAATATATGTAACCCCTAAAAACAAAATAAGACAGTTACTGCTTACACTTTTAACCTCGCCAATATGCAAAACCCATTGTACTGTGACAAATAAAGCAGAAAAGATAGATATGAAAAAGAAAAAAAAATTATGCTTTCAATTTGCCGGCACTTTGTTGCTGTCTATGTTTCTTTACTACCGTAAACGCTCTAATACCCCTCCCCCCCCCTAATAAGCCCCCCCCGTCTGGAATTCAAAGTCTTAAATGAACAATAAACATAAACACAAAAGGACTAAAACATAAGCTGGTTATAACGCCAGAGGAGCATAGCGTCGACAGTTGCTATTAAATCTCAGTTTTGTATCCGGAGTTCTTGGTGTGTTTCTGTCTTTGGCTATAGGCGATCTTTTAATAAGCCCCCCCCCCCCCCATTTGCAATACCTAAAACCATTTCAGTTAAACATGAATCTCCATTAGGTAAAATGAATGCTTAAAAAGTGACCTCCGAATTTACCAGCAGACGGGCTTTGGTACCAAGGCCCCGACTCTTGACGAGCCCCCTATTACTTACAGCTACCCATCATTTGATTAACTCCGGATTTAATTGTCGAAATACTACCCACTGACCTGTGACAAAGACGCATTCATTGCTATCAAGTCTTTCACAAAACAATCGACAGAGGATCAATTCTGGGCAGACTAAAAAGCGAATCTCTTCTTGAACACAACCCTAATAAGAAGACAAATGCAAATAGTGACAAATGCAACATTTTACAAACGCGAGTGGAGTGAGTACAGATTGTCATAAACTAGAGCGTAGATAGATGGGTTGGCAGATGGATATGTGAATGGGTGGATAATTAAACTGATGAATGGAACGGAGTATTGAGGCACAGAGGGATTGACAATAATATTGATGAGCTAGCAGCTAGGACATCTTGAAATACGCCAGAAAACAAAGCTACGTTTTGACCAACGGCAGCCTAGTAGTATATTTGCTAAAACAAACGCCGACACCAACTATTTCCCTTGTAGGATTTCGAATAGGTCAGTCCGTTTCAATGGGACGATTATTTATAGTTTGTTTCAACAGCTACAAAACCGGAGTTCATGCACAGACTGTGGCAGTTATTAAGACTGTACAGGTAACCGAGAGTGTTTGTTGTTCAGTTACTATGTACAGTCCACCCTATTTGAACCCAAGCATTTTGTTAAAACTCTTCTTACCTCTCCAATAACTCCGCCACCGATATTTTTATTTGCAAAATCGACCTGTAAAGTATAAAACAAGCCATCATTCAACGTGTCTACACTGCAAACTCAATACACAGAACGGCCAGCATACCACACGGTATGCACAAAAGGAGAGAGAGATTTGCGACCAAATGCGAAACATTCACCAAAAGGTGGGAATGGTTCACGCAAAAACGTACAACTCTCCATTAAAAGGCGGGAAAGACTCGCGCCAAAATGCACAATTCTCCAACAAAAGGCGGGAAAGATTCGCGCCAAAACACACGACTCTCCATCAAAAGACGGGAGAGATTTACGCCAAAATGTACAATTTTCCACTAAAAGGCGGGAAAAGTTCTCTTCCTAAAGCAAAACTCAACACAAAAATGGCGGAAGAAATTTGCGCCAAAAGATCTTTTTCACCAAAAGGTAAAAAATTTCTCCCTGACACTGACAAACAATACAAATAATGGTGCCGAGATACGTCACTCCTCGCTGAGAGGTTAGAAAAGTTTGCGCTTAAACGTGTCACTCCGCACTGACAGAAAAGAACATTTCAAACCAAATGCATTACTCCCCACTGTCAGCCAATAAAAACTGCCACTAACAGACACAAAAATCTGACGCAAAAACGTTGACTTCCCATTGACAGACAAGACAAATTTGTTGCCAAACGTATAACTTCCCGCAGACTGACAAAAAATTGGCGCCAGAACACATCACTCCCATTACCAGACAAGAAAACTTGGCAACAATCTCTACACTCCCTACTATTTAACAGGCTTGTAAAATTGTCAACTGAATACCGTAAATGCTTCTTATGTAAGGTGTTAGCTACCAATAAAGCAATAAAACTTAAATGAGAAGCTTAATCTGTACAAGCATTCACCTAACCTGGAGAAATCCATCGCCATTATCTTCAATCGTACCACTGGTTGATACATGCAGTCTCGTAAAAACATCGAGTGATCTGTAACAATAATTTGGACAAAAACGTCTTTTCCCACGACTGTTCTAAATTCAACGTTAGAGTTAACTGATTTTTTTACTCCTTAAAACCTTACTAGTTAGCAACAGGTTTAAAACTATTGCGGCATAAGGGTTTTACACATAAATTATATTGAGAATTACAGACGTTACTGAAATCTTCAAAAACAGTAAACAAAAAGGTTCTGGTCGGAATGGACGATGCAGTGCACGAAGTGAATCGTTTCATTCAAATGGTCTTCCCACTTTTTTTATCATTTTACACCTGACCTAGTTTTGAAAGGTAGAAAGCTCGCGTAAACACAAAAAAACTACATTTTTGGTTTGTGCATTCCCAATGCCATTATTGTTTTACTTTGGCATTGTTTGCTCTTACAGCCGAATGCAAAAGGAGGTCAAGTTTACTTGTTTTGGAAGAGATGATGATTGCCAAACTACAGTACTATATGGCAAAACCAACTTTTGACACTTTTACCTCTTAAACTAAAACCAAAAAAATTTCAGGCTCGAAATTACAGTGAATGAAATTCTGCAAATTATACAAACAGGGTATGCATCCCCCTTCCTGGACCCTACCCTTCTTCCGCTCCCTCATACCCTCTCCCCCCTCCTACTTCCCACCTCCCCGACCCTCCCCCACATCACTTCTAGTTCAGACCATAAGGCATGAAAAAGGTATGCAAAGCAAAGCGATTAGTTTTAAAGCATGAACGTACTATAAGAAAACAAACCATGTCCAGAATATTCGTACCTGTCCCATTTGGGCAAGTCACTTGTTGAAAGAGCTTGTCTGTGATAGGTGAGTGTACCTGTTGGCACTGAGAAATTAGAACGACAATTCATTATTCAGGGGTTAGCAACAATTTCCCTTTGCTTGACTTAAAAGAGCGCAAGATACATAATCATCATATGTTGTAAAGTTTCTTCCAATTTTATAGCCTGCTTCGTGGCGGTTTGGTGTTTTTTAGCGCGATAACTCGCAGGTTTGCCGCCATCTTGGATTTTGTGGTTGAGCGGCACTGGGTCTAGTTAAAAATTTTTTTGGTGTTTATTCAAAAACATGAAGAAAAATAAAATACCTATTCTTCACCGCACACAAAAGAAACCTCAATTTTCCAGGACTTGCAAGAACTTTTAAAAATTTTCCAGGTTTTCAAGGCCTGGAGATTGAATTTTTGTTTTTCCAGGACCCTCATGAACCCTAACAACTATTTTCTGTTTCCTATATCCAAACTGAATCAGGTCAAGCAAGTTACAAAGTCAAGCAAAAGTTAAACATTCGGCCTTCAAGGTTAGGCATTCTTACTTTCAGTCATTTAAACCATGCCATGTTGTTGGTTTCTAAGTGTGTTCTATCTTAAAACCATTTTTGGTGATGCACACATAAGAACTTCAGCAAGTCAGTCCTATTCTTCAGTACTTACAGTACCGCCTGCTACGTATGTACCCCTACTCGCGAGTACAACATATGACTCACAAGTCCAATTTTTTGAATATTCACAAGGCTCATAATGTACCAACTCGTTAATAAGGGATACGAGTGACTCGCAAGTCAAACGAGTGAGATCCAGTGTTGTTTATAATGCAAACACAGGAATCTGTGATGCATTAATGTAGATAAACTTATGATAAGATGAATTTTATCAGTAGGAAGTTTCAAAGGTGCAGACGTTTCAAGCAATAGCCTTTCATCACAGCAAATTACAGAAACTGTAACAGTTGACTTTTAAACTACTAAACAGTAAATAGATAAATGTAAGCCACTCACTTTCTGCAGTGATTCTGCTGAAATAGTGAACTATTGCATGAAGCTTCTCTGTCTTAATCGAACTTGTTCCACCCTTACGACACTGAAACAACCTAAGACAATTAAAAATCAGTAATTATCTTAATTGATCCAAGTAACTGCTAAAAGCAACAACACAGGAACAGTTTGGTTATAAATCGTTCATGATTTTAGAGTTTAGGCAAACTATTACGCGAACTACCTTAAAACTGAGTAATATGTTAAAGAAATGATACTAGTTTTTTGAAGATTTACAAAAATTGATACAGGTCTGCGAGTCACTCAAACCTTTTTTGAGGATATTTGCTATGATTGCTATAAATCATAATTTCAATTTTGTTTAAGATAGTAGAAAGCTGAGCTTCATAAGTAGAGCAGATTGCAAGCTGCACACACTGAGGAAGTAGTCAGACTGATAAAGAGTAAAAGGTGATACTCAGAGGAAAAAATTGCAAGCTTAACTCACCTATTAAAATTGATTTCAGGAAAGGTTGAATACTCTGAATGCTTTTGGGAATTCCTCCTTGGATACGTACAGAAAAATGCATTGGCTAGTAAACATGCTGCCTGAAAAACACAGACAGAGTAGCACAGTTACAATGTTCATGACTTGTATAAGGTAAATGTATGGTCAGTAAGAGAATATCAGTTTAACTACATAAAGCACAGTTTATAATACAACACAAGGTAAAGCTTTTTATGAACCCATCTTTCTATGTAATATCTCTTGCTGCCTTAAAACATGTTGCAGGTTTGTTGCAGCTTGTTTCAACTTAAGAAACAGATTTCTTGTCAAAGCAATGCTGTACCTGCCAAGATTTGCTTAATTGATGCAAGTCTATTTTGAAATGGAATAATCATTAGTGACAAAATGATCTGTACCTGCTGTTGACTCATGGTTATAGTGTGGTTGGTTTGTCGTTTTAATAGGCAAATAGGCTGCAAGGGAAAAAACAATGAACTTGTAAGCATGAGTCTGGTTAAGACAAGCATCAACCACGGACAATAGAACACCATAGACCAGAGGCAAGATTTAGAAGAAAATGAACCAGGGGAAATAGAACAACATGAACCAGGAACAAAAGAACGCCAGGGACAATGGACCATGGGAAATAGAACACCATGAACCATTTGAAACAGAATTTCATGAACCATGGGAAATAGAACACCATGAATCAGGGGAAATAGAGCACCATGAACCAGGGGAAATAGAACACCATGAACCACGGGAAATAGACCTCCACCAACCAGGAGAAATAGAACACCATGCACCAGGGGAAACAGAACACCATGAACCAGGGGAAATAGAACACCATGAACCACGGGAAATAGACCTCCACCAACCAGGAGAAATAGAACACCATGCACCAGGGGAAACAGAACACCATGAACCAGGGGAAATAGAACACCATGAACCACTATCAAAAGAACACCATGAAACAGGAACAAAAGAACACCGTGAACCAGCAATAATGGACCATGGAAAATAGAACACCATGAACCATTTGAAAGAGAATTCATTAACCATGGGAAATAGAACACCATGAACCAGGGGAATAGAGAACCATGAACCAGGGGAAATAGAATACCATGAACCATGGGAAATAGACCTCCACAAACCAGGAGAAATAAAACACCATGCACCAAGGGAAATAGAACACCATGAACCAGGGGAAATAGAACACAATGACTCAATATCAAAAGAACACCATGAACCTGGAACAAAAGAACACCATGAACCAGGGACAATGGACCATGTGAAATAGAACACCATGAACCAGGGGAAATTGGACACCATGAACCATTGGAAATAGAACACCATGAACCACTATCAAAAGAACACCATGAAACAGGAACAAAAGAACACTGTGAACCAGCAATAATGGATCATGGAAAATAGAACACCATGAACCATTTGAAATAGAATTCATCAACCATGGGAAATAGAACACCATGAACCAGGGGAAATAGACCTCCACGAACCAAGAGAAATAAGACACCATGCACCAGGGGAAATAGAACACCATGAACCAGGGGAAATAGAACACAATGACTCAATATCAAAAGTACACCATAAACCTGGAACAAAAGAACACCATAAACCAAGGACAATTGACCATGTGAAATAGAACACCATGAACCAGGGGAAATTGGACACCACGAACCATGGGAAATAGAACACCATGAACCTGGGGCAATAGAACACCACGAACAAGGGGTAAAAGAACACCATGAACCAGGGGAAATTGAACACCATAAACCAGGGAAAAAGAACACCACGAACCAGGGAAAAAAGAAAAACCATGAACCAAGGGAAATTGAACACCATGATACAGGGGAAAATAGAACACCAAGAATGAGGGGAAATAGAACACCATGAACAAAAGAACACCATAAACCAGGAAAAGAACTGAACAACATGAAACAGGGTCGAAGGAACACCATGAACCAAGGGAAAAAGAACACCATGAACCAGGGGCAAGTTGGAACACCAGGGGCAAAGTTTAGACCAGCATGGTGAAATAGAACACAATGAACCAGGGGCAATAGAACACCACGAACCAGGGGTAAAAGAACACCATGAACCAGGGGCAATAGAACACCACAAACCAGGGGTAAAAGAACACCATGAACCAGGGGAAATTGAACACCATAAAACAGGGAAAAAGAACACCATGAACCAGGGGAAATTGAACACCATAAACCAGGGAAAAAGAACACCACGAACCAGGGAAAAAAGAAAAACCATGAACCAAGGGAAATTGAACACCATGATACAGGGGAAAATAGAACACCAAGAATGAGGGGAAATAGAACACCATGAACAAAAGAACACCATAAACCAGGAAAAGAACTGAACAACATGAAACAGGGTCGAAGGAACACCATGAACCAAGGGAAAAAGAACACCATGAACCAGGGGCAAGTTGGAACACCAGGGGCAAAGTTTAGACCAGCATGGTGAAATAGAACACAATGAACCAGGGGCAATAGAACACCACGAACCAGGGGTAAAAGAACACCATGAACCAGGGGCAATAGAACACCACAAACCAGGGGTAAAAGAACACCATGAACCAGGGGAAATTGAACACCATAAAACAGGGAAAAAGAACACCATGAACCAGGGGAAATTGAACACAATAAACCAGGGAAAAAGAACACCATGAACCAGGGGAAATTGAACACCATAAATCAGGGGAAAAGAACACCGTGAACCAGGGAAAATAGAAATTCATGAAACAGGGGCAAAGTTTAGACCAGCATGAACCAGGTCTAACAGAACATCATGTACCAGGGGTAGAGGTTAGACCAGTGTGAACCTGGGGCAATAGAACCCCAACAGAAACATTATTTATATAACAAAAGAAACATTTTTAAAAACTCACTTCTGTACAGAGTTGTGGGAGTTGCAGAGCTAATCTAACCATTTCTGGAAGAACATTGTCGAAGAAGTTATCTCTTTCACTCACATCAAGAATCTGAAATTAAAAAACAAAATTAATATATTCATTTTGATTATAAATGGTGAATATTTATATTTACAAACAACAATTGCATCTTTGACATTAATTCAGGACTCTCTGATAATATTTTCAACTGATATAACCCTCCATGTTTATACTTCCTACTGGTATTACACCCTGTCCTGGTACTCCCTGCTGATATTATTCCCTGCTCTGGTACTCCCTGCTGATATTACACCCTCTCCTGGCACTCCCTACTGATATTACCCCCTGTTATTTTACTCTCTGTTGATATTGTCCTTTGTCCTGGTACTCTCTTTGGATATAACCCTCTATTCTGATACTCCCTGTTTTAATGGTTGTTTACCATTTACATGAGAAAACCGATTGGTCGACAGTTTGTACAAATGGTAAGCAAAACCCCCAAATGAAAAATTCTGATCAGGATTGGCATGTACCATTTATTGCACAACTTCTAAATTACCAAGACAGCCTAAGACAAGTTTTGCCTGTTCGAGATGGCAGCTGAAATGATGTTATTTAACAAGGTTGCAAATTCTTTTTTAACAAAGATTTGTTACTTGATAAAAAGAATGATGAAGAATTGCCCTTGATCACAGCCATTGAAACCTTCATGTTATTAGTTTTCAAGGTTGTGGCTCAATAAACTACCTAACACATGACACACTTCAAAACTGGAGTAGGGCTTGGAACTGGTGGAGAGCAACAAATGGTAAACACATTTTCCATTTGAAAATTCCGGTTAGGAATTTTGGATTACTTTTCAAGAAGTTCCGTTTATTTTGGAAAATTTTCGGTTGGGCAAACCAAAATAGTCTTACCATTTACTTTCAAACTGAAATTTCCAAAATTTTTTGGTAAATGGTAAACAAACAATGTTTTCATCATTCTGCTTATAGATAATCTTCTGAAGTTATCCCCAGAGCTGTTACTCCATGTCCTGATGTAATCCTCCATCTTTGAATTTTCGCACATATCCTGTTGTTATACCAGTTGCAGTGCTATACAATAGAGCTTTAGTCCTGTAATTCCCTGTTCTGTTTCAGTAAGCTCTCAACCTGATATCTGTTTCTGTTCTGCTGCTATCCTGTGTTTTTATGTTAGTCCTTGTTACAATTTGGCACCTATTCTGTTATTATTTTCAATAAAAATATAATATGTTAATCTTGTTTTGCTGTCCCCCTGTACTGTTGTTATTCTCTACTCTAACTTATAATTTTTTACATAAATTGCTCTGCTGCCTTCTTTTTGTTACGCTCTCCCCTTAGTTTTGCCCAACAAGGCCGAATCTGCTAACTTTCAGTAAAACTAAACTAGAAACTTCAGTACCATACTATTTACAGCTGTGTAAGATAGCATGGAGCTCTTTCACATCTATCATTACAAAACATATGCACCACAAATTACAGTACCTCGTTAAAATAGCTGTGCATGGCTTCAAAGTCCCACCGTTTGGCATAATGAACATTATACGTCAGTATAGCATCCTGAGGGTGGAAGGAATCATCATCAAGATTGCTTTTAGGCTGAGTAAAACAAATTCCCAGTTTCTCATTAGAATTTTCCTAAAAAGTAAATTAATGAGGCAAGTATGCATTTTTTTAAAGCTAGTCATTTTTCATTTTCACAAAATTAATGCAACGATTACTACTGAAACTCAATTAAGCTGCTTTACAAACCTGTAAATCTTGTGAACACTTAATGGGCCTCAGCAATGTTGTTTCTATTAATTCCCACCTGTTCTGCACCTTTTTACTTGAATTCTGTTTCAAAAAAACATTTACTTAATGATTAGTTTACACAGTAACTTAATTTTTGTTGGGGCTTTCCGAATATACCAATTTTTTTGTTTGCAAGTAACAAGCAGTTTCTTCCTGGTCCAGTGTCTCAAAGCTGTTCTCAGTATTTTTCCATTTTTAATTGTTATAACACAACATAAACTGAAGGACTCAATAAACACAAAATAAAATAACCCGAACGAGAAGCTGGTCAAAAAGTTGAAGTTTAGGGGTTAATCTTTTTGAGTCAAATCTAAAAATGTTCTCGACCTTTTTCTTGTCAGAGAGACATTATCTTATATGTTGGTAAAAAATAAATTGAACATTTCAACATTATATTATAACTATGCATAGTGAGAATAAACATCTTAAAAACACAATTTAAGTAACCAAAAAACAATATTGTTAGTAGTAAGATGTATGCTTAGAGCTATTTCGTTGCAGTGACAAAGCTTCAAACTGTAGGCAATATTTCTAGCTTTTCATTTAGGTATTGTTCAAAAATCATATTATAGTTTACCTGGACTGGATAGAGATTTTCCCTTGAGCAGGGCATGCGCACATGATCCTTGTCCCATTTATCTCTAATGCAAGAAGAATAAAAACAAGTGAGTTTTAATTGCATTCATTAATAACTAACCCTATAAATTTTTTTTAAAAGCTAAAACTGTTCACAATTTAATGACATAAAAAACAAGGATTACAAAAATTGATATTTTGTTTTATATTTAAAGATTTCTAACAAAAAATGTATACATGTCTATTTAAGTTTTGACAATTAATTATAAAATAACATTTTTTTTACCTCATGATTATTGATTGTAAAATTATCTTTTGAGAAACTAAATCTACAACCTTGGTCACTTTATGTTAAAAGATGCAGTAATTAGAATTCAACAAATTAACAGTAAAATTATATTGATTGGAAATGGTAAGTATTAATTTTTTGTGACAATTATTGCAATTCACAATGGACAAACTCTGTTCTGGCAGCTCTATCTAATTAACATGTCACCCCTGAACTCATAACTTAGTGCAATAATTTATAACATGTACAGTAACTGAGTTTTTCAATTTACATCATACAGTGGTAAATTAAATACTATACAAGACCTCAAAAAATAACTGGTTCATAAGATGTGGTACCTTTTTCATCAAATCTGTTCTTTTACACTTTATTCATTAGTTGAGTTAATTATTTTATAGGTAAGATAGTTCAAGATCATAGTTCTTATGTTCTAGCCAGTTTAGAAGCATCCTCTATGGATGGGCAGTTTACACTTTCAATCCAGAGCCAACAAAAAATTTAACAAAATATTTATGATGGCAATGTTATGCACTCAATGTACTTGTTAAGAGCTTGTATCTACTGACACTGGGTAGTTTTTAAAGTTTCACATTGCTGATCACCTTGCCTTGCCAGAACAAAGAATGAACCATCTTAATTATTTTTACAGTACACTCTATAAGTTTTCAGGTCACACGACTCACCTATAAGATGCATGTGATGGCTTGGGAGGTGCTGCAAAGTCTCCTTCAGGTGAAACCTACAAAAAAGGCAATTGCAATAATTAGTTGTTGTTATAATAATTTATAACTAATAATAAGTATTATAACAATATCGAATTTATTGTCACTTGCCATATAATTAATTGCATGGTTACTAAAAACTGTAGTAACTGTCAATTCAAAACAGCATTGCTCAGTAATTACTATAATAAAGAGAACAGTTAACATGATGAAATCATGATCTTTCAGGGGAAAGTACACAATTTACTACATGGAACAGTATAAAAGTGTTATCATCACCCAAATCTCAATCACCTCTACCAAAAACTGCAAAGATTTAATTTTAACAGCAAAATGTTAAGTCAAATCTTCACAATTTTATCTACACATCTTACAGATTTCATTGTCGGTAACAACAATAATGACAACATTCATGATAATATTAAACTAATAAAAGTAAATGTGACAAACCTGAGATACTGTTTTGATGTCAATTTATTAACCAAATATTTACATACTATAAAATATTATTAATATACTTGGTATATTTATATACCAAGTTATTCATCGTGGAAAAACTAAAAGATATTGACATTTCTGACTGTTAACAGAGTCCTAATCCTTTACACCTTACTCTGTCAAATAACAACAGTATAAAAATTGCTACCAAATAATAAAACCATGACAAAAATTATACAAAAATTAAGGTAATTTCAAAGTAAAAGAAAGGGAATCTAACAGTCATTTGTAATAAACAAGATTCCTGGAATCTTCCAAAAAGTGCCAACAGATAAAACACAACTAGTGTTTGTAAATAAAAATGGCAAAAAGTGGAAAAGTTTCCTACCCTTATAAGTATAGTGTGGTCTGGTTGAGAGATGAGGGCTGGCAATGGGGCACTACAATCAGGAATTCGATTCAAATCACAAAGTGGAGTTCCCTGTAGTAAAAAAATAAAATAACAAGCTGATTGGATAGGAAAACAATCAAAATTATCAACACAAGTCTGATTTATTTTATAGCGATTAGAGAAAAGCTAGAAAAAGACAAGTATTACATATTTCATACTTACACCAGAAGTAAAACTGGGTGGTGAAGGTGACAGCTTGTGAATGTAACCCTCTGGATCTGGGGGAGAGCTAAAGACAGAAACTATACTGCAGTAACGGTACATTTTATAATAATTGCAAGTTAAAATTTATCCGATATACTGATTGTCTTAATCAACAAACAACATGGGGTTTATTAAGTGCTTCAGAGCCTGGTCCCAGATAATTTGATACTGAATCCCATGTATTACAATAGTACAAAGATGTGGTTAGTACATTTTTTAACACCAAAGCTTTATTCCTTAAAATATAAAACTTAAAAATTCAAGCTTTCAACTTCAATTTGAGTGTTCAAAGATCGAGAATGACGGAATCTTGCATTGATGACAACACACATCAAGTATTCTACAACTGAGGGGACTTTTTGGTAAAGAAGAAATGTCATCAAATTGTCAAAGGATGAACTACACATGACTGTCAAGAATACATGGATCAATACCAACAATTTCTCCAATCAAACTGTTATTAATAAGTTATTGGTAGAAGACATGGCAAACTGATGTAACATGCAATCTGCTTGACTATGATAAAGTTAGAAATAAGCACTAAAATCAGAACTTAATGCAAAGTAGGCACTCACTCTGGGAACAATGATGGTGACTCCTCAAATTCTAAATGAATGCTGTCGCTTTCGCTGTCACTCAAAGTGTTATCTCTACTGCAGCCTGGTTCAACTACGATCTCAGAACTTGTATTGGATCCCTCAGAGACCTTACTGACGCTACTGACGCCACTGACACCAGCCCTGGGCAGAAGGAGCAGTACTTAGAATAATTACTGTTGGCAGATTGCATAATATTTAATTTTTATTGTCTTTCACAGTCAAATTTGGAGTCAGATTTGGTTTTCAAAGTAGTTGAACACAAAGGAATGGCAGTGTTACACATGTATGCTAATCATAATTTCTATAGAGACAGCCAGTAAAGTCAAGGGTCAGAATGAACTAAGTCTGTGCTGGATCCAAAAAATAGTAGAAACCAGAGTGTTGACAGCTATGGACAGCCATTTACAGGAATAGCTGTTTGGGCCTAGTCAGACAAACAGGCTCAAATTCCCACCAAATACTTTGTTTTAAATCTGAAGAAACTAAATTTTGTATTTTAAGGTAATTCCCAAATATTATCTGAAAGGAGCTTATATTCAGAGGGTTTGCTGTATTTCAAACTTTGGGGGGCTTACACATACAAAGAGGGGCTATTACACTAAGGGGTTATAGTATCAAAAAATCACATACTGTAACATTAGAATGTCTATATAGACAAAAATTCTGGCGGTCCAAATTCTTGACTGTACAAGGCCTGTTTTGCAATGAATGACTGTGATCTCAGTCTTGACTGAGTTAAATACTTTATACCCCTATTTTATCATAATGGTGATAATATGTTTGTAAACTAGCCACCTTTTTTCAGCTGCCTCAGCCAACAAAAATCTTTGTCTCTGTCTCTCAACATCTTTATACTCTGGGTGTGATGGAGTGCTCGTACTCATCACCAGTTCAGAAAGCTTAGAAGTGTACTTTTCTTAAAGACAGTAAGTAGAAAATGTTAGTACATGATTGGCTGTAGTGTACAGTACCTTTTGTAGGTCAAATTTTCTTTTGGTATACAATTAATTTCTAAACTATTTTAAAAACTTATTTATTGTACTGGAACAAGTCAGGCAAAGTACAGTATCTTGCTCAAGGTCATCAAAAAACACAGTGGTCTGACCACTGGGCTTGAACTCATGATCCTAGAATTACAAGTCAACCACACTAACTGATCAGCCAATGTGTTGCTGACTCATTACAAAAAACATGCTATCTAAACCTACAAAGAAAGAGATCTGTAACCACATCCCCCCAAAGTGCGAGTATCACATCAAATGAATCCATGGGGTCAGGCTCAAACCAGACCGTACATCTCCAATGATCTACGCTAACTTAGACGTAATATTCATGCTACTGCTGATACGACAGCCCCAACATGCGATGTCATCAAAGTCTGATCAAACTTTTCGGTTATAAATAATAAATAGTTAACTCTTTCTTAATTCTACATTGACTGGCCCCGAGTACACAAGTAAATACAAGAAATATACGAGACCCCGCAACGAAACGCGTTTCCACAATGCAAATTTATAAAACCATTACCACTAACTACTAATAACAAATTTAGAAGTTTTTTTAATTTACTGCTTCAGGTTACCAACAATCGCGAAAAAACAAAATTAACTTTACACTGTTTACCATGTCCGAAGGATTTAGCCATGGCGCTTGTCCTATTTTGGAAAGTGTCTAGAACTCGCTGTCTCTTGAAACTCTCCTCTATACTAGACTGTCGAAGTCTCTTTCGCTTTTTTTCCTCTTCGAACTGTGAATTCATCCTTCTCTATGCGGGATCTGGTTTCTCAAGCCCGTCCGGATAAGAAAATCGCATTTTTGTAGTCACAGTCGTTTAAAAACACAAATCTTCTCCAGTTATCCCGCCATCGTAGAAACAAGGCCTGGCTACCTTGAAAAATAGAAGGTGCGCGGCTACCTAGCTCACACGCCGCTGACAGTAATGTTTGCGAGCTCACAAGCAGCGAGTCTTTCTTTTTTGTTCAGTTCGTGTTCCATGCAAGTTGCAGAATAAGATACGGTTTCATGGCAGAAAAACTGAAATTCATTCGAGAAAGATCAAAATTAAGACGTCAAATCCTTGCACAACAGGTATGTGCGTGCAGTCCGACAGTTTTCAAACCTGCGTACACAACCTGTTGTTACACACTTTGACATGTGGTATATGTCAAAAGTTGAGTTAATAGTGTTTTCAGTTTAGCCTTAACGCCCTCCAAAGATTTCTGCGATTTTTAGGAGCATTGAAATCAAGGAAAATGCATGTGTCTCTGTAAAAATCAGTACCTAGAATGAGAGGTTTTGGGGCTCTGTAGCTAAACCCCCTTTGATTACCCACTGTCTGGCAGGTGCCGGCTGGTATTACCGTTCCCCTATGAATGATGCACTGGCCTTTTTTCCTCGAGGGGTACTCTAGCTATACGGGTATGGTTTTCAGACTATCCATTCTAAAACAGGGTGTATAAATCACAGAAATTTTTGGCTAGAATATATGAAGGCTAAAATTTGTACTCGCCCATACTTCATTATGCATACGAAGCTATTGACGTCGGCGGTGAACCTCGCTTTACGAGCAACCAAAAATTCTCGAAATCACTGTTAGGGTTAGGAGTAATGGTTAAGGTTGGGGTAAGGATTATATCTTTTAAATACCCAAATGAAAATGTAGAGTTTGGTGAACATGAACTGCATGAAAATGTGAAGTTTGGCAGCCATTACTGTATGCATAATTAAGTAGGGGTGAATACGGAAATTTTACCGTACAGGCAATAACATGACATTATTATATGGCTGACTAATTTTGCGTGCTCTGACTGGTCAGTGCGAGGTCAGTAACTTATGGTACAGACCCGGGTATGGACCTCCGAAACTGCTGTGTTTGTTTTGTTTTTAAAAAGTGTCAAATTCAAAAATATCGCCAAGACAAAAACTAAACAAAAGAATGTTCAAACACTTAACTACAGCAGTGATGAAGAAGAAATGCCAAACTTCAAAATTGTGTTTGATTTCATGTTCAACTCTGAATGTGAAGTAAACCACAATGTACACACAGAGAAAGATGAAGAACCAACGTTGTCTTCAAGTCAGGAAATTGACGAGTTTATTTCAAGTGAAAAATCCAAAAATACAACCACAAAGACAAAAAATGATTGGAAAAAATTTTAAACTTTCTGCAACGGAAAAACAAATGGAAATTTTGACATAAACAACATACCTGAAAAGAAACTAGATAAACTTCTCTGCCTCTTCTTCCAGGACATTCACAAAAAAGATGGCAGCAAATATGAGCCAGACAGCCTAAGTGGCTTTCAGAAAAGTATTTAGTGACACCTTGGCAAAAAGAAATTTTCTTTCAATATCCTAAAAGATGACAACTTTTCCCATTCAAGAGAAATGTTGGTTGCAAAAAGAAAAAACCTTATGAAGAAAGGAAAAGGCAACAAGCCCAATGCAACTCGTGAATTGATTGACGAAGAAGAAGCAAAGCTGTTTGAGTCAGGCGAATTAGGGGGCAAAGACCCACTCACATTACAACGTACACTTTGGTGGTATTTGTCAATGAGCTTCAGTTTCCGTGCAAGAGATGAAAGCAGAATGCTGTGCTGGGGAGATGTAAAGCTACAATTTGATTCCCAAACCAAACACAAATTTTTAATGTGGAGTTCCAAGCAAGGAAGTAAAACCTGTCAAGGACAAGAGGGAAGTCACTGCTGTAAGTTTGACCCGAAGGTTTTTGCCACTGGTACATCTAGATGCCTGGTGATGTTTTATAAGTCTTTCAAGAGCCACCGTCCAAAAGAATCCAAAACTTCAGAATCACCCTTCTTTCTCTCTGTCAACCAAAACTGGCAGAAAACCAATGTTTGGTACAAAAACTTCTCTCAGAAGCAGCTCAAAGGGCTGACCTTCCACCACAGAACAAGAAAGTGACAAACCATTTGGTAAGAAAGACAGGAATTGGCTGCCTACTCGATGCTGCAAGACACCTGAAAACTTTGTTTGTGAACTGACGGGTCATAAAAACTTGCAAAGTTTGACCTCGTACAAGTTGGTATCACTTCGCCATCAAAGATCAATGTCTGACACGCTTCTATGAAGCGAAGCAAAATTAACACCAAAGTGCAATCAGCCATCGAATTCAACCAATAGCCAATGGACAACATGGCACAACACTGCTTTTGATGTTCATCCAGGCCAAATTTTTTTTGCTGGTGTAACGATCGGCTCGTTGAACAACTGTGTCTTCAACATAAATTCATGTTGTTCCGAGTGTCTTCCAGCCAAACTACCAAAAATTGAACAATGAAACTTTGCCTCAAACAGACCAGACTCAATGCTTAAAACTTTGATCCAGTTTTAGCTGTTGTAGAGTTTTTCTAAGAACTTGTTAGCTTCAATCTGCAAGCATGTTTTGGTTCCGAATAAGATTTTAATGAATTCAAAATGGTTGAATGAGCAATGATTCTTGTTCACACACTCAGAGTTTTCTACCATTGTTTCATGAGCCAATAAAACATTTGCTTTTTGATGTCTGTTTAAATTTCAGTTTCATTCTGTATGTGTTGCAAAAATTGGAAAAAAAGCCATAAAATAAACATCTTATTAACCTCATTTGCTCTATCCCTACCATAAGTTAAGGACCCGAGTTTTTTTCCTTATGGCCAATGAGCTTCACGCTTGGGCCATAAGAATGGTAAAAAAACTTAGGTCCATAACTTTTGGTACGGACCTCGCACTCAGTTAATAAGAGGTATTAGATGTCTTGCTGTTGTTGATGTTACTATTACTTAAGTTTTGGTTTTACTTTACCATTTTGCTTTTAAAGATAAATGGACAAATACTTTTGCCAGCATTTCTCAAAAGTTCTTTACTTTCCTTTATTTAAAATTCTGAAGCTTGGTGTTGGAGATTCAGCTGACATTGGTAAACTTCTTGGTAATAAAAATGAGGAGCTACAGGTTCCCCCTGTGGATGAGACAGACAAAACATCTAGAGATGAAGAAAATCCCCCTGCCAAACGGCAAGCAGTAGCAACATCTGCCTCTGAATTGCCTGGAATATTTACTGGAGCAGTCAAGGTGAAACACTTGTCCTTTTCATAACCAGCTAGGAGGTGTTAGATTTAAACAGGCTGTTGTAAGTTAAGAAAGGGGGGGTTTGGGGTTCAGACCACCCCCTCCCCCTTCCTTACACAAACAAGATATTGCCAGAAGCATTGATCAACAGCCTCCATTACTGATTCTTAACCCAAAACCCAGGAAATGCCACTTTAAAGGAGGAAATTTTTCTAGTTTCCCATGTCCTGTTAGCAGGCAGATGGTTTTGACCCTCAATTGTACCCCCTAATCAACAAACAAACCCTAATTCCCTAGTCAAAAACCAGCCTATGGGTCTAGTAGAAATGATTACAGTTTGTATATATGTAACAGAAAAGTTAAAGTGAATTTTGAAGTTGTGTTAGATGGCAACAATGACAAGTTGAAAATAATCATCTTCATATGATTATTGTTATACTAGCCTGGTTATTTCTAATTAAAAAGAATTTTTCTAGCATCATGTGAACTCATTTTGACCTGTTTACTTACAAATTAAAGCTTTTTGTTTTGTTTTGTTGTGGTATCAGCTTTGAACAGTTCATGAGACAGATCAGGTTTTTAATTTAAAGCAAATTTTGTAATAGCCTACTTCTAGGCAATCAGTTTTACTAAGGTTTTTATTCTGTTATATTAGTTGTTGAATAACTAACATGAATATAAACCCAGATTTTTTTCATGGTTTAAAATAAGCTACACATTGTAAGAATTGGTTTAAAATTTTTGCACAGTCATTATATACTATTCAATGCAACATTTTGTTATTTTTGTTCAACTTGAGTTAATAATAACTTAGGAGTTACAATCCATATTACAGTAAAATGGGTCTTTGTGTCTTACAAAACATTTTGTTGTTATACAGGGTTTTGTTGTTAGTACTTCGCCAGCCAAGATCAAACACAAATGTCAAAGTCTTTTAATTTGTCTTGAAACCAAAAGAGAGTGATCTCAAACCCTTAAAAAGCCACCAGTTTGACTGAGCACTAGTAAGTGCTGATTCATTATAATCGACAGAGGTCTTGTTAAATATTTGGCCTGTAAATGGTAAGGGCATTATATAAACATGGACTATTGTTTAGAATACCTTGGAGGTCATGAAATGAAAATAGGCAGGTAGAATTACATGCCTGTTAATGAAACATGTTATGCTCCTTCAGTCTATTGTTGCATGCAGAAGGTGAGGTTGAAAAGTGGCCTTGTTATTCAGTGTTTGGCTGTTAATGTCTCTGCACTGCAGGTGGTAGCATCTGAGGGGTCAAACAAAGGAGTTACCTCAGACAGAGAAGAAGAAGGTAGTAAAGAGGTAAATCTTAAAGCTGTTTGAAAACTCAATCATAATTTTGTTTTAAGAAGAAAACTGAGTTAAAATATTGAAGCTCAATACCATAACATCTTCCTTTAATTTCCCCCAGTGCAAACATCACACATCTCATAAAAACACAAGTTACTCAGCCACCAATATATTTGACACAAAATTTTGTGAATTAATATTAGTTTTGATGCCTTTGAGCCCCAGACAGGGACTTTTATCAAGAGAAATATTCACTCATTTGTTTCTGAGCATATAAAATTAGATGTTTTCTGCACAAACTAATAACTTACACTGGTTTACCAATTTTACAGTTAAGTAAGACCAGTCCTGTTATGTTAAAATTTTCTATTCTCCCTTGATTCACAGAAGGATGACAGTTATTATGAAGAGTACGAGTTGGTTGAACAGGTGCTTTACAAGGACTCCAGTCATTTCCTGAAGGTAGGTTTCACTTCCCAGGTTACAGTGTGGTGTTCAACAAGTGAGTTACATGTAATGGAATTTGTTTAATATGACCCCACAGGGAACGCAGAGTGCTAATCCACATAATGATTACTGTCAACATTTGGTCGACACTGGGCAAAGGCCACACAATTTTATCCGGGATTGTGGTAAGTTGTTTGCGTCTATTAGTTTATTTGTAAATGTATTTATTAATTTAATTTATTTAGTACCTGTTTATTGCATTAAGTGAAGGAGAATGCATAGTTTACTAATCTGGCAGTTGCTCTCTGGTGCAATCCAGATACTATTGGTTGAGCAAATTTCCATCAGACTGGCTTTTAGCTGGTTGGCACATAATGCCTCAAATCCTTGCTGAGGTATTGTTACCGCAATGAGATTGTGATACATGTACAATTTAGGCCATGCATGTGTTTAAACATATGCTCACTAAAGCCAATTTCGCACAAAACATTTGTCAAGACAATTTTAAGAATTTAACCAAAAAGAAATCCTGTAGTTTTTGTGAAATTCTTTTATCAAATGTTTGAGATTAATGTAGAAAAAAAAGGCCAATGTTTTAAGCTTATGCTGCAAGCTTTTAGATGCACAGACAACCAGCTTGCATATTTGAGGGTACTGTAAGTATTCATCAAGGTTGGCAGGTGAACTTTTACATGCAAGTTAGTTTCTTAGTTGTCTTGATTAATTTTCTATTATAGTAATAAATTATTACTGCAGCCTCACATTCTGGTGACAGTGCAATTTTAAAGATCCTACTCACTCTTAAGTTAGCATTTTTTAACCTTGGTGTTGGAAAAAATTAATGCTTAAAGAGAAGAGAGATGAATGCTGCTGTTGTTATCATTTTATCAACAGGGTTAGCTGATAGGTTTGAGGAATACCCAAAGTTGAAGGAACTCATTCGACTTAAGGTAAGTAAAATTATATAATTTATCCTGAACAGCTTGTAAGCCTTTGGTTATGTAATTTATCCTGAACATAACATATCCTGAGCTCTTAATAGTCTTCCAGGTAAAATATTAATAATTTGTCCTAAAGGAGCTCTTTAACATCATTTTAATCATTTTATCCAGAGGGACATTGACAGTTAGTCCCATGGAGAATTGATGCAAATTATCTTGAGTGGGATCTTGGTCTTCAAGGAGACTCGCCTACACATCCTTGACAGTGATGTAGAAAGGAAATTTATAATACTGGAACAGCTGTGGCCTGCTCTGATAAAAAAAAGTTAGCATCTAATAAAAGTTTTACGGTTTACACGCATTAAAATTATTATAAAATGTTCATTGATGTTTTGTCTTCTCTTGTGTTAAAATTATTATTAAATGTACATTGATGTTTTGTCTTCTCTTGTGGAAGGCTTCATCAGAATGATAAGAAGATAAAAATACTAGTTAGCGGATAAAAGTGAAACAAAACTAAATTTATTTAGTATTCTATTTAATAAAAGAATGAAGAAAACTATTTTTTGTGTGCTAAAAGGGAAAGTACAATAGTACAGTAATTTATGCAGTAAAAATTTCCTTAATTAATTGATTCCAAGTAAAACTAAGTTTGTAAGAATCGTCTCTATTAAAATTGTTTGGGTGTTTTTGAATTTCAATACTTTCTTT
>JAOBRD020275634.1:0-23107 GCA_027575215.2 Hydrozoanthus sils | reverse complement strand
GGGGTATATAACAGCATTAAGCTGTTACAAAACAATTCTTAGAACTTGGCCATATACAGGTTTGTACAAACGTTTCTGTTTTTTGTGCACTTTTTGACTTGAAAATGCCCTTATAATCTATGTTGTCTTTCAGACTTAATACAGCTTTTCATTTTCCATTGCCAAGAGCTGCGGAGCGATTTGGAGTGGGGGATTTGGATGCGGAGTGGGGGGCAAACTGAGAAATAATTTTACATCAGATACACCCTCTTACAAATTTAGAACACTAATTAAAGTCAGCGAAAAAAGTGGGGGGGGCAATTGCCCCGGTTGCCCCCCCAGCTCTGCAGCCCCTGATTGCTGGTGCTTTGAGCACCCTGGTTTATAGAAACAACATTTGTCCCCCCACCTCATCCCCCCCCCCTAGCCGTGTGAATTATGCTAATTGCTTATGGAGCAGGCGGCACACTTCAGTTTTCAAACTACTTTGATTTGCACTAAATAATCCACAGGATGAAACAGTACTTACTGCCTTCAGTTTGAGTTCAACAAATTGACATTTTGATAATCTAAACATCTAACAGGGAAAGGATTGTGTTCATGAATAACTGATTGTTATGAGTACCTTTTATTAACAAGTAAACTATTTATAAAATCAATTTTTTATTAACAAGGTGGGAAAAACTATTTTAATATCCAGTGTGCTTGTACCTCAATTAATAGCTGACTGGCATGAAAATCTGTAAAAACTACTTTTCATCAGCCTTAAAGGAAAAATGTCTTTCTTCTGAGTAACTTGGTACTTTGAAAAAAGCCTATCTTTTATGTTAATTATGCTCCATTGCTCACAAATAAAAGCCTTCAAGTTGAGGCCAAATTTAAGCTCAACCAACTTAAAGGCTAATTGTTTGTAAGCAATAGAGCGCAATTTGCAAATGGGCTATTAATTAAACTGCATGTTTTAGTTCCCCTCGTTGACATTAAAGGACCCCACTAATGCAGCAGAGAGCTAGTAGTATAACCATTAATATTTTTGTCGCCAGTTTCTTTGTACTTACAGAACTCCCAGCACTTTATAAACATAATCATTTAGCAGTTCAGGGAAAGTACAGTAAGTACTAAAGAGAGTAGTTAAGCAAGTTAGTACCTCACAGCATCTGATTTTCTCTCAATTACATTGCATCATTTAATATACAATGATTTGAGAAACAGTTTGCAAAATGGTACTGAGAGCATTTTCTTGCATTCCAAACCTACAAGTTAATTGCTTTTCTATCTTTCCATGTGCCATGGAATGCTGGTCCAACCTATGATGAATAAAACACAGACTTGTGTTATTAATTAAAGAGGGAACTCATTATCTGAGATGTGGTTTTGTTGTCATGCTGAGCTAACAGCTTTCTAGCTCCACAGATCAAACTCTCTAACTTAAATATCTTAATGATTATCTTCAAAAAATTACATTATTAAAAATTAATAATGTATAATGACAAAAGATGTACTAACCAAACAATCATCATACAGAATTAGTCACTATATTAAAACTAATTGAGTGCCTGGAAGTTTTTTGATTGGCTATGGTAGTGGTACAGACACAGTTTCAATATAAAGTTGAGTTCTGGCATCTATGTTTTTATGGATTTACATTTTTGTAAATAATTCTACTTGCACACTTTGGGCGCATTGCACATCCCAATGGGATAAACGATTGCTGCACATTTAACTAGCCTTTTGTTATTTCTGAAACTTTTGTTGTTATTTTATATTTTTTCTCACACCTTCCTACACTACCTTCCATTTATATGAATAACTTAAAATATTTACTATTTGTTTCCATGATGGGGCTTCTAATCTGCTGTACATTAGCCTCCTTCGCAGCCATTTTAGTGTGACTCGCCTTCCCCCTCCCCCCCAAGAAGGCTAACTGTACCTACGAACTTTGCCAATTCATTCTGTCTTTGGGTGAGTCAGGTATGACGACCAATTTTTTCCTTTGGAGTATTGGTCCTTTTAATCAACTTACCTTAAAGCCTCACAAAATCATACTAAACTAATGTTGCCGTCACTGGGTACAGTTTGTGGATTGTAACCGATGCGCTCATGAATTCTTGCAAGTCTTTCTGCGGTGTTCAACACTTGCGACTCTGGAGTTCCTTGTGGAGTGCCTTTGCACTCCTCGCTCTCCGACTTTTTACTGTCTTTAACCCACAATTTTTTCGCTTTTTCATACTCTTCCAAATCTTCCCTCTTTAACTCAATTCTTGTTGGCTTTCTACTCAGCATAACTTTTGGGAGCTAGATTTATGTACATGTAGTGTACAGTCTTGAGAGTGCCAAACTTTTAGACTAACTTCGGTCCTTGGCGACCTCGCTTTTTAGTTTATGAAACTTCATTTCAGTTGGACAGCGGGGCTCGCAACGAAAACAAGATGGCGGCTGAGTGTTTCGATAAACAGAAAAAGTTCTGTTTATCTCAAGCCGATTTGAGCAAAAAAGGAAGCATAGATGCTGATATCTTAGATCTCATAACTTATATCAATAGTCAAGAAGATTATTTCACTACAAGCTCATGCTCAGGCAGGATTAGTATTTTCTCAGAGTCAAAGGTGAGACAAAAAATTTAAGTTTTTATCAAGTTGCATTGAAGTTCTGCAGTAGTACTTGTGACTAGCTTTTTATAGAAAATTGCTGGGTATATTTCGAAAAAAAGAAGCTCTAACGTGCTTTATGGCAGGATGAAAAAGATGGGAGAAAGAAGAACTGCCAGTGGCTGTACGTGACACATGAAAGAGGAGACGAAGACGAAGTAGTAGGTGTTGTAGTTTGATAGGTTCAACATGAATTAAATGAGTTGGCTTTTATCCCAGACAATTCAAAGTAAACTCCAAATCTTTTAAGCCTGATAGGCTCTTTGTGCCATCTTTTTTACAACCTCTGTGCATAGAATTATCACTCGACGTACGTTGATAAAGACCCATCTACTTGTATTGGACTAATAAGTATTCATTTTATTATGCGTTTACAATTGGTGTTACAACTAATTCCCGGATATTAGCGCTACTATAAAAGCCCCCTTGGCCAGTTTGGCTTGCAAACCCTAAAGCTACTATTGCAAACACAAAATTAGGAAAAATTGCGGAGGCATAGAAACTTTATTACTAAATTCGGTCTTTCTAAATTGTATCAAAATCTTGCCAAAATAATGTATTAATGACAGGAATTTTTCAGTGTTTTACTCTAGATAATGATCATAATGTCATTCACAGTGATATAAGTACAGTTTAGTAAATTAAATATACGTAACACCATCAACACTGCTGTGGCTCATTTCAAAACGTTTTTTTTATTCTCTTATACCCCAATGCCCCCCTCCCCCAAAATAGCAGCCCCTCTCTTTGTAAGCAAACCCCTTATGAAGTTATATTTGTAAGCCCATGGCAAGGGCTTATGAACATAATTTATGGTACTGCTATATTTTACATGTTTTGCAGAATCTGAATCATGATATAAACTCGTATCATGTGTTAAACAAAATGTTGATTTTTTCTCGAAAAAATTTACCTTTGTAGGTAGAAGCTCTTAGGCATTGCAAAGGAAATGGAATCTTCAAGTTTGAAGCTTTTGTTCTGCATACGCAGTGCCGAAGCCTTCAGGATGCTCAATTCATGGTATAATAAACTTATGGCTAGAATTTTTATTTTCATTGAAAGAAAAATTTAATGTACCTTTATTTGTGACTCAAGTGGACTATGAAATTTTTAAATTACATTTGCCCAGAAACCCCCCAAAATTGATTGCTCTCCTTGAAAATCAATGAACTTCATAAAATTGCAGACTATGTAAGATATAAAGTAACACAGAGATTCTTGTGTTACTTGGTAAACTGGTGTAGAAAAGCCATGATTTAAAGTACTTGGAATTATAATTAATTATACTCCTACTGGTTTGTTTTGTGATGACTCCCCCCCCCCCAACTTCTTTGTATGGTCATGTATTTGTTTGTTTTGATCAACTTTAGACCCCCTAGTGAACTTTATGCCTGGCCAGTCCATTTTATTATTGGCCCAAAATGTCAATGACTTAACACATATTAATGTAAACACTTTTAAAAACCAATCTAGAACAGAGCAAATGTTTTTGGGAAAGCATTCTGTTAGACTAATGCATCAGTTGGTTTCCAAGAAAACTTAGTCTACATGTACTGTGAGTCAGCCTACTTCCTTTGTGCTCTTGCAAAAAAATAATACTCAAAATTTCAGCAGTCTAAAATTTCACACAGTGAACTTCGCTTGATGTTTTCAATTTTTAGTTTATAAATAAATGTAAAGGTCAAACAACATTAATAAAGAATATTTTTCAATAAATATGTAAATAAAGAATAAAAAATGACCAAGGGTTTTTTTTGGAATAATTTTTTGAATTTGTTTTTTACTGCAAGCTCCTACTTTAAATATTGAAACCCTTGATTGTAATAACAACATTTATTAGTATTTCAAGATTTTCTATAAATAAATAATTTTCTTCCAAATTTTTCATTTTAGCTAAAAGCAGCACTCGAGTCAGGTTTTCGAAATTCTGGAATAATCATTGGCAAAAAGGAGAGAATCATGTTGGTAAGTTGCTTTAAAAGTTAACAGTGAATAGCTTAGATTGTACAAGCTGCTTCAAAAAGTTCTTTTTTCATTCCCAATTGCAATTTATAAAATCATCATGGTTTGATTGTATTATTCATTACCAGGCTATAAGAAGTACCCATGCATTAGAGGTTCCTGTGGTGCATAATGGGGATTTGCTAGTTAGTGTTGAGGTATGTTAAAAGAAATCCTAAACTAATATTTTACACTCTCGACCCTGGCAAGATTATCAGCATCTCACTTCTTCTCACATAACTCATACAAGAAAGTTCAATTTATAAATTATCATGACAAAATGATCAAACATAGAAACTACAATGTCAGATGAATTGCAAAATTCTCCTAAACTGATAACAGGAAAAGTATGGCAGAGATGCCAACTCTCCCACATTTTTTGGGAGGTTTACGCATTCTCACTTGATCTCCTGCTCTCCCACATTTTACAGAAATCTCCCGCACTTTTAAGGAATATTTAGATAAATTAAAGTATACAACAACAATATGCTCTTCACATTTATGTTCCTGACTCATGAGAGACCATACAAGGTATGGTTTGAGAAGGATTATCCAAACAGTTGTATGTATAAAATAATAACCATTATGAGAAAATTGTCTCTGCACTGAGAAAAATTTTACTATACCGTTGTACAACCATCCCTTTCTTACCATAAGCTATGGGAGACATTTTGATGCATTCCCTACGTTGAAGTTCAGTTCTGCAGCTGAACCGCCTCTACACTTGGACCCTCCACTATGGATTTTTTAGTGTCACTTGCTCACTAGCTGTGCTCACTTACATACACTCTTCATTTTTCAAAATCTAGTTTTTAAATTATTTGAAAGTTAAAACTAAGACAAAAAGAAGTTTGATAAGTTGTCTGTTTTCAGTCTGCCTCCAATTTTATTTATTGATCACGAGAATTCACACTAGGGTTTTACATCTTTTTAACCGATTTTTAAATTACCATTTCTCAATTTACTGTTTTGCAAAATACCGTTTTGCAATTTACCATTTCGATTTGAAAATTACCGATTCACAATTAACATAGATTTTTACGTTTTAATTTTTATATACTTGTTTTTTTAAGATTTTTTAATTAATTTTGTCATTTGTAATTCGCACTTGATCATTGTATGGAAAGCATGCAAATAAGTATATTAATTGGTGTTGTCTTGGAGGAATTCGTTTAGATCGCTGTTGTACTCCTTAAGATAAATGGAGTGGAACAATAATCACTAAAAATTCTCCAAGACAACTCCAATTTTTCCCGAAATATACACAAGATACAAACACAAGGTGAACTCAAGGTAGGTGAACTTTGAAACTTTGATTAAATTTATAAGACTTTGTATGGGAAACTGTCATCATTATGTTAGACCAGCTACAAGCTTGGGATGCCTGTAGTAACAATGCTACCAGATCTGTTTGTCAACAAGTCTTTGAATCTTACACATAAATTATCATGATATAAAAATTTTCATTCAAAGTAACTCATCACACCTTTGATTTTCGTTAACATTGATCAATGGATGTTTTAGTATCTTAGATATCTTGTGAGAATCGCAAATGAGAAGATGAAGGAGAATAAAAAGAGAATAGAAAGGTAAAAGAGTTTTGTTGATATGTGAGATACAAGAAGTGCTGTTTTCTGTTGTTTCTGACCACATTCTAAGTTAAAGATTCATTTAACTAGAATCAAACAAACAAGGTAAATATCGCAATAAAATTTATCAGAGACATTCAATTCAACAAGTATGAGTAAAAGTATTCCCCATTTGTGACACTGAACATGCTAGAAGTTGCGAAGAAATTGCACCATCTCGTGTTGCTAAAACTTGTTGTCATCATCTTGTTTACAGCGAGGTTTGCAAAAGTTTGGGTGTGTGGACTACAAGATTTTGGCAACACAATGAGATAAAAATAATGATTTCTTCACAATTCCAGCATGCGCAGTATGACAAATGTGGAAAACTCATACTTGTGGTCTCTATTGTATGGTGCCAAACTGCATGCAACTGCCAAATGAGTTTAGTGAGTCTGATAACTGCCAATTCCAACTAGCCTATGTAGCATTTGGTGTTGCTAAATCAAAATGTATTTAAAACTATTCATAATTTATCAAATACCACTATTAAATTTTATTAATTTTGATAAACTTTATAATTTATTGATACTGTTCCTGTTCTGTGGTTGTAGGTTCTTTGTCAATTTGAAGGAGGTTATAAATGATGGTGTGAGAAAGAAAGAAATATTAACAGATCGCACTAAAAAGTCTCGACTTAAACAAAAATTAGAATCGGGAAATACATTGGAGAACAAGAAGGAAAAGAAACATTTAACTTACAGCAGTTCCGAGTTTGAGAAAGACTTGTCAACAGAAGCACTTTTCACAAACAATGAACTTGGTTCAGAGAAGTTTGAAAAAAAATGACACTTGTAGCTCTGAGGATTTCATTGACTGTCTGTCAACATTTTATCAGGACATTTCTTGAATAGTTGGAAGTCTTATACTCTCTTTGCATACCTATAGCGGTCACACAAGTTAAAGATCTGGTCAGACCACTATTGTGTCCTTGAGTACGACACTTCATCTAACTTAGATTGATTCCAATCAACTTAGCTGTGTAATTGAGTACCAGCTTCTGTGGTGACCTCGAGCAAGACACTTCATAAAATAATAATAAAAATAGTTTTTTACTGAGGAAGCCCCAGTCACTCTCTGGTGGTTTTCATGGGGGCACTCTAGGTCTAAACTAAAATTTTTTTTAAAAAAAACTAAATATATAAAACCAGATACAATAAAATCATGAATAAAACCAGAAATGTTAAAACTTGTGAACTTAGATTGATTCCAATCAACTTAGCTATGTAATTGAGTACCAGCTTCCGTGGTGACCTCAAGCAAGACACTTCATAAATAATAATAAAAATAGATTTTTACTGAGAAAGCCCCCGTCTTTCTCTGGTGGTTTTCATGGGGGTTTTCTGGGTCTAAACTAAAATTTTTTTTTAAAAAAATCTAAATATATAAAACCAGATACAATAAAATCATGAATAAAACCAGAAATGTTAAAAACTTGTGAAAGATAGTTAAGAAGTTTAGTTTTGAAATTTGAAAACTTAGTGCTACTGTCTATGTTAAAAGATAATTTGTTGAATTCATCTTACCCTTCACCTAACTTAGTTTGATTCCAATCAATTGAGTACCTGCTTCTGCTTGGGGCTATCCTGCTATGTCTTCGTAATTTGTGCTTATCTTTAATGAAGAGCTCAGTGCAAAAATGGCTTAAGTGAAGATTTTCGGTTGAAAAATAAAATTTAGATTTTTTTTATTGCACCCACGTTGTCTCCTGAAAATAAAAGGTGAACCCCCCCTTTTTAAATGCTCTTACCTACTGCAGCAGAAAATTAGCAAGAAAAATCAACATTGAATGCATGACAATATTCATTTATTCAATAGTCTCTCATGGGAATGACATAAACATTCGCTAGACAAGTGTACTTTGTTTTGGAATAGTCATCAAGAATGCTTGCATCTTCTAAAATTAATACTGTTTGTGTTTTTATGAGCCACTGCAGAAGCTTGGGTTGAGGCAATCTTTTGAAAGAACCCGAAAGTGGGAAGTAAATTCACACTGATCGAATGTACCGCCAAAAGTTAATGATTCGAGACAAGGCGGTTCACGAGTGAATCTATTTTCCCCGGCTGTTCTGTAGTAAGTTCCAGCACCTATACTGAAGCATTTTAGGCAAGTTTTGACTGTCTATAAACATCACGTTGAGTATGAAAGTTTGCCAGTAGGTGTGGGAGTAAATCCATGCCATTCGCCAGTTTATTTTGGTTACATGATCAATGCATTTGGTCAGTGAATTCGCAAAATCACCATGATTAAATGGCTGTCACTTGGCCTATAAAACAAGAGACAATCATTGCATACCATGTAAGAGGATGAACTTTGCTGGAATTGTAGTTTTCTTGACTGGAGAAGATCGTTTTGATTAAGAAATTGAAGGCAAAAATCTTTAGTTTTCGGCTCCAGTTCTTGAAAGCGAAAGTTTAGTGAATGGCTAAAGTGACAAATTTGCAAACACAATGCTTACCTGCTTCTAACTTTCCTGAAAGATTTGAAAACAATCTCACTTACAAATAAATCTTGTGGCCAAAAAGTTTGAGCTATTTGTGTATTAAAGATGATGCAGTAATTCCCACGAAAGACTTGTGCAATCACGATGGAAATGAGGTATTTGAAGTCGACATTTTTTGCTTGTTTTCTGCTGCACCAAGAAACTCTTTATTTTATTTTTCAACCTAAAATCGTCATTTAGGCCATTTTTGCACCAAGCTCTTCAAATGTACTTACATAATATGTTTGGTAATTAAAAGAGAAAGTGGGACTTCACTCAACAAAGTCAATGTCTTAATTAATAAAAAGCAAAATTACTCTTAACTAATTGCAGGAAAATATTGGTGTTCATAGTGAGAATTTATTAAAACATTGAATGGCATACGAGGGACTCAAAAGGTGACACTCTGACAGTTTATTTCATATTAAACAATAATTATTAATTTTGATTTCAAGAGTTTGACATTTACATGAAAGAGAGAAATATTTGTTACAGTATAAACAAAATACAAAAGTAACACATAAACAAACTTGTAACAATACCTATCATTATAGTGGTAATAAATTGTCTTCTTTCTTTGACTTACAAAAAGCAACCTATATTAGCTAATCTTTATTATAACATTAAAACATGTAATATCTTCAATAACAAGAACAAAAGTATTTATAAAACAGAAGCGATAATCCTTTCTTTATATGCATCTAGTCAATTTGTTTAAAGTGACTATGATGTGAAATATTTGTTATAATAGCCTTTTTTTTAACTCAGTGGATAGACCTTGCAAAATGAGTAAAGAGTCCAAGTTTGACTTCTAACCTTTTGACGCCATCAGTTGAAAACATTAAATGTTTTTAAATATCTCAAGAAACATAAACAATTTTGACAAAATTTCTTCGCCGCTATTCCTCATTGAGCAGAGTCTATCCACTGACGAAACAAAACCTATACTGAAACTTTCACTTCATAGGCATTTTAAACTTACAGTAATCACAGGGCTGCTGAATTTCTTTAAGTAACTGCAGAATTTACTGTTAATGTTGAACTTGCTAATAATGGAGTGATGTCAGAGCAAAATAATAAATAAGAGTCCTTGGTCCATGGGATTATATATTCTTACAGTTTTTCCAGATGTCCCAGTCACTTAAAAACTACTTGTATAGCTAAGGGTTCAAAATGCATGAAAAGTTGCACATCCCTGATATATTAAACTGAAAAGAACCAGGGCTTTGCTTCAGGACATACTTAACTATTTCCAAAGAAGGTAAAAAGCATTGATTGCAACTGACTGTTTTCAAAATGATAAACTTTGAAGTTTTTAGCTAGTCTATAAGTTTATAGAAAAACTATTACTCAAGTCAACTGCTGCAAAAGAAGTCAATAAAAAACTTTTGTGGGAATCATTTGTGATGTGTTTGAGCAATCTACTAAGCTTAGCTTTCAACAACTATAAGCCGAGTCCTGACAACTGGAGTGTTGTAGTTTACATGAATGGATAAAAGTTGCAGTCATAGTTTATTGATTGAAAAGACTCGGCCAAAGAGAACAATCACTAAAAAAAAACAAGTTTTTGCGAAAAATATTGTCTAGTACTGGATACCATGACTTAAAAAAAGCTTTGAATTCAATCGAACAAATTTGCTGAAATGGCACAAACACAGTCATCGATTAATAAAAAATCTGCCAGCAGAAACCTAATGAAGTGTCTCTAATAATTTTCAAACAACAAAAGTATTAAAAAAATATTAATAACAACACTCTAAGTGGTGCAATCCTCAGTTTTGCTCATTTCTGCTTCAAGATGCAGTTACAGAAGTTTCTGATTTTAGGCAAAAAATATCTTATTAACCCTTTCACTGTCATTCTGACAGTCCAACTCCTTACAGACAACATATACAAACAAGACAAATATTTGTCTTGAAATTTAAATTGGTGATGATCAATGTAATAAGGGCCTAGTGCAAGAATTACATATAAGTGACTTTGTATGAAGCACTAAATTCTCCCAATGGTTATCAAGAGATAACAGGGATAATGTAGGGAGAAATGAGAACTTCATTAAAAGTCACTTACATTGTTTTTGCACTAGACCCTTCAATTATTGCTGAAGTTGAGAAGTAAAATTTAGGGACTGTCAGATTCCTAAGGCATGAAAAGTGACTTACAGTACCAACTGTATCAATGGAGACAAAATCAATACAGCTGTGATTCAATTGAGGCCAAATGGCCGTATAGTAAAGTGCTGAAGTATGTTTAAAACACCAGGAATCAGTTAACATACAAATCAAAAGCAAAATTACTTAGTACTTTTCCAGATACTGTCATTTTCACAGGTACAGCTTTAGCTTCTTTTAGCTGATCATTTGACTTCCTGGTGATAATTATATGTATTTTACCTTATCAATAAAATCACAACTTTAGAAACAGAGACATTTACAACAGATAATTTTAAGAAAAAAGGGCAACAACATTATTTTAGTTTTGTGTGAAATTTTGAAAACTTTTTGGTGAGTTGACAACTCTTCTTGTTTGCTATTTGTAATGTGGTTTTGTTGACCTTGGACGTGCTGATGCTGATCTTCCACGCTGGGCTGCTGCCTGGTACTGGATTTGATAAGCCATTGGATGAATTTTGAACCCAAACAACCTGAATAGAGCAAAACCCATTAAAACACTACTACACATACATTATAAACAGATCCTTATTTCGATTTTTAGTTGTCGTGTTTAAGCTAGGATGATGTGTGAATAAAAAAAATAAATAGACAGACCCCTTACAGCTATATATTAAATATATAAACTGAAATTTTAAAGAAAACCCTGTTTGTCTATGTTTCCCAGCTGGGCGACCAAAACCTGTGAATTTGGTTGTACTTATATGTAACAGCTAAAGATCCTTGTTTATTTTTCATTTCGAGTTTACATTCTGGTTCTTTGTGCTTCTCATCAGTGGAGTAGCATTGAAGAAACCGTTGGTCAGTCATTTTGTTGAGTTAGCAAGAAGAACCATGTGCAAGTAGTATTTGAGGATTACAGTGCAGCTTCAATATACACATGATCAAGTTTAAAAATCCATAAGTTCTTAATGGTTTTTGCAAAAGTGTGGAGTTAAGTAGTGGCATATTTAGAATGGTGCTTTGACAATGATTGCTAGCAGCCATGAAACTTTGGGTTTGTCTTGTGAAGACAAGTTTCAAGTTAAGGGGGGGGGGGGGGTGTATTTTATAACTACTTGTGTTTAAATAGGGCTACCCTGATAGGTCATTTGAATTTCTGACTGGTTATAGCTCCTAGTAAGAGAAGTCAAAGCTCACCTTGGTACAAATTGGTTTGGAGGCCTTTTGGGTCTGTATTCAGGGTGTACCATGAACAACATATGTGGAAAGCCTGTGCCAAAGTAGGCACCATCTGTGTGGTGATGTCTTGAGGACTTGGGGGTATATACATCCATACATTTGGGGCAATATAGTTTAACCATTGCTTCGCCAGGTACGTCTGATAAGCCTGTGTAGTTGGTTAATGCAATAATTTTAAACTGATTGTAACTATAGACTGAGACAAAAGTATGGTTATTCATCACTCTTTTAACATTGCACACATCATGAGCATCCATTTCTGAGTACCCCTTAGAGATGAGTTTTTATTCAAGTTGGGGCAATAAGTAAATATGAGAATTTTTGAAAGCTCCTTCATTTGAATTTGTGCATGTATGTTTGAAGTAACTTATCCCAATCATTTGTCAGTACAAAACCAAACAGTTGTCTTGCTGGGGAAATATCAGCAAAGCAAAAAACCAACAATTGTTAATGTCACTACTTCATCTGATTCATCTCCAAAAGGACTATTTACTATTTTCTGTTACTATAATTTCTGGGCGAATACCCGCAACAGATTACTCACACCACTTTATTTTGGCCACAAGAAGAAAAATAAGTATTAAGCAGATTACCGCACTGGTAGATAACCCACACCTAAAAACAAAAGAAAATATGCGAAAGAGTGCGAGAACTAACAAATTTGAAATGATTAAAATGCTTTAAAAGACCCTCCTCGCTATTCCATATAAAAAGCATAAAATTTCCATCATTGTTATTTAGCTGCCAATTCAATGGAAAAAGCACTCCTCTATCTATCCAAGAACTCCTCACTTTTAATAAACAAGTTTCGTATCCAGTTTAAGATGTTTTCAACTTCACTTGGCTGCATTTTAGTGATGCATCATGCCATCACAAATGCTCAGCACCATTTTTTGTTAGGTCGAGAGGAGGCTGGGGCAAGTGCAATATCGAATAGAGCTGATTGGTGAGACATTTAACATAAGCTTACAAGGCCTTAGAAATTGTATCAAACAGGAATATACACTCTAACTCAAGATGGTACTAGACTAGTTCAATGATTCTTGTGTAAGTGTTTCATTTACACACATTCTGAAAATCACTTAAATTCTAATTGTGCTGCGTCATGAATTAAATGAATCTAAATGTTTCAGCACGGTCAAGAATTAGATGTCTTCAGAAGGTGGAACTCGTTGACATGAACAGTGAAAACAATGAAAAATTCTTTTATGTTCATCCAATTTACTGGACGAGTAAAAACATACCAAATGATTTAGAAATTATCGCAATACCCGCACCTCCATATTTCCCGCAGCAACATCTAAATACAAAAAAATTAATGTACTACCTGTGGGTAATCGCCTGGAAATTACAGTACGAATATTTATAACTTCTGGTCAAAGATATCTGCCTCTGCACAGTTTAAGCAAATGCTTCCCCCTTGCTCTCAGATAAACAATCTTCTAAAGTATTTTGTTGTGTTTATTCTATTCTTGAAATGGGATTTGAGCAGGCACTTTATTAAGGCTAGGCACAGAAACATTGTTATTCCTGGTTAAGTTTACTTGTAATCACATTTTTGTAGCTGCAGCTGATATCTGTGGTAGCTACTTTGTCATCGTGTTTGTAAGAGTATAACTGCGAGCAAGGAGAGTGTACATAACTAATAAGCATGGACGATAAGACGGGAACCTGGAACGAAGTTATTGCATAAGTCAATCAAGGTCGATTCTAAATCAGTCTAGAAGGCTTTGTGTCGACTTCAGTTAGCACTACAAGACTGCTAAAAGGAAAGCTTAAACAGAAAATATATATTTCGTTTTTTTGCCCTTGACTGAGGCAATACTGTTATCATTCCTTGCTGTGTGTATTTGAATTATACAACCAAATCAACAGATGCGATCCAAAACTTCTGGCTTGTTTTATTTGTAGCTACATGTAGTCCATGATGACCTATTTTTAAAACTGGTCAGCATATTTCTTAATATAAAGTTAAACTTGCTCTTGTAAGTGGCAACATACCAATTGGTAAAACTGGCTGGTTTTCACAGTACACCCTACAGCAGTGACCAAAGTCTCCATTTTGGTACTTCTCAAGCTGCAGAAAAACATAAAATCAAACTAGTTATCATTCTTGGCATGGTTGCTTTTAATACAAACTTGCCATTAATTCTATACGTGTGCATCATTTTTTTACAAAATCTTCTAGAATATTTTCTCAGTATGTTTATATCACAATTAGTCGTAAAATCTCTGAGTACTGTTAGTATAGAGAGATTAAAAGGAAAGAGGTTATTTTAGTTTTGAAGATTCAAGTGCTTGCACAAAATGATAAATCTGCCTAAGTTTGATTATTTTCTAGTTTCCCCAGTTGGTAAGTGCAGGAGGCCCAAGCTGGATTCCTGTTGCCAGACAGCTTCACTCAGGGTCTTAAAATAAACATCTACAAAGGGTTACACCTATGAGTCTTTTTGGATATAAGGAAGTTAGACCTTAGGTCCTAGGTGGCAGACCATGAAAGGGATGTATTGCCTGTTCTTCCTTTACCCCTTGAGTCAAAAAACGTGTATTATAAACAAACAAACAAATTTGAGCAAACTTGTGCAAACAATGACAAACAAATATTGTACCATCTGTGCTAGACCCCTGTTGGTGAGGATGTATCTTGCATGTATCAAGCCATAAAGCATTTCAGCTGCCTGCTCAATCAAATCACTTTGATTTGGATTGTCCTCCAACTCATCATCTGCAAAATAAAAATACTGTAAGCAAAATTTTTGTTTGTGGCAAAATAGAACGGGCCATATATATACATCAATCAACTTCAACAGTTTTGTTTGAAGTACAGTTTTACAAGAACCTCTTCCTGAAGATCAATGACAAGTATTGTTTTAACAAGCTCTTTGCAGCTGGGGTCTTATGACCATAGTTACCTCAAATCAAGCAGCTATAATGAAATGGTTTCCAGAAATGGGAAGAACAAGTTGATAGTACAATGGCAAAGTTTCAACTATTGACTTCAAATATTACAAAATGGCAAGCAACAGAAAATATAATAAATTTATCTTCTGAGGATTTTTTAAAATTGTACATGACTGGAGAGCAAGCCCTGCTCACCTGTGCCAATTATTTTTGCCTGCGTTTGATAAGAAAAAATTTAACTTCATTTTTGTTGTTACATACGAAGTGTTGAGCACTGCAGCTTGAAACTTGCCCTGCTCTTTCCATTTCTGAACATCATTTTGTCATTGCTAATTAATATATAGAAGGTGTGGTCATTTGACCTCTAACTGCAAAAGGTCCATTCACAGAGTAAAATATCTGACAAAATTGATTAAGTTCTAGTTAACATTACCAAATGTATACCAACTACAGTAAAAACCAGCGTGTAAAAATCTACATTCTTCAAGGTTTGGCAAAACAGGTTCTTATATTTTAGGGTTGTTATTAGCAGTTTAGGCTAACTAAGTTCTTAAATAGTTTCTTAATTGAATTATAATGGATTTTACTGTATGGTGCATGGGACGAAGGATTTTCTCATTTGCTTCGTAATTATTATAGTCTATGTTGCTGACACATGTGTGTGATTTGGAGGTAATAGGGATTTTGCAATCTACATGAAAATGTAATGCAATCCCACATATAAGAGCCTGTTTAAATTTGTTGGCTAAACAGGAGAAAAGAAATGGCGAATTTCTGTCAGCAGGCTCTTAAACCAACAGGTTCTTACGCAAAATTCATCAAAAAACTAATATACCTTAATAATTTATTGATAATTAATTGATACAAAATTAAAGAAATAAAGCCTTCATACACTATACCTGGTTCCATGTCTAAGATCATATCTAATGCCTGTCGATAATGTGGAACTTGTTCATTCAATCCTGTCAAATTAAACTTGTCCTGGATATAATCTTCATCCACCTATAAAAAGACAGAGATAATTGATACATAAGACTTTCATGTTTCAATTTACTGTCCTGAAACATTATAGATCTAAATTTTCCAAAGCTACTTCATAGCTAATTTTGTTGTTAACTTATGCAAAATTAATATACATGGAACTGTTCCCGAGGTAGGGTACAAATCTAGAGGGGGTCAGACTTTTTCTCTTTATCTGTGAGGGTCTTTTTTTCTGGGACTTGAGCACAGAAGGATTGTTAAACAATTTTTTCTAGGAGTGTTCATGTAATTATAAGATAGTAAATAGCCAATGAGGGGCCAAGGCAGAGTTGGCTATATTATATAAATCATCTCCTATCCAACAGGTGCAAATGGAATATCTGTTTTATTAATTATTAAATTCCTGAAACCTTTGATACCTGAAAATTTATATGATTTATTTACCTCCCTTACTTTCCGTATAAGGTCATTCAGTATATAAGCTGATAATCAAGATCCGGTGAGCCAATCTGGAGCCGGTTGTTTAAAGACAAATAATCCCTAACCTAGCATTATACTTCTATGCTCAACCGAATTGGCTTTGAAATTTGTGGTTAACATGTGTATATCTGCATTTAATGAAGGAGAACATATACTAATCGTGCAGTTGCTTGCAGGCTCAGGCTTGATTCTATCAGAGCATTTTGTTAGGTATGGCCGGCCAGAAAATGCCTTGACTTCATGCGGCCATGGTTGGTTGGTGACTATTATCAATCAATGCACACTTTTTGACATTGGTGTGGTAAAACATGTTTTATTTCAGGTCAGTGAATAACTGTGATAACAAACACGACCTGACCAGCATGTTGAACATACTCCTCAATCTGTGATTACTCCTAGCTTTTTTAAATTCTGAGTAGTGTTTGTAAGGGGGTGTCAATAAATCAAAAAAATTGTACTTATTGGACATTAAGCTGTAACCCCCTTCCCTCTTAACGTTTACTGTTAAATCACTTACTTTGCATATAAACAAGGCCGCATGTTGATGTAATAGTTATAAATTAATGTTGTTCCTGTTTGCTGTTAAGTTTTTGTGATAAAATTTTGTAACATAAACAATGCATATTTTTACCTAGGATTTGGAAGTAACTGTAATTATTTGAGTTTTTAATACAAGAAACACCAGATCAAAAATTGAATAGGCATAGATTTCATGGTCATTGACAATACCATTACCCCCTCCCCTCCTAATGTCCAATGGACGTTAAGCAAAATGGTTTTGATTTGTCAACACCTCCTAAGCAAAGCAAACCTTTTGTAGTAAAAATATAAATGTTTGAATTTTTCTTAACCCCATATTTTAGGTTGAAAATTTAATGAATGTATGTCACCATTAACTTCCAAAATGGCAAGAGGTCCTTGGACACTCAACCAGATTTGAAGTGAATCATACTTGGAGCTGTGATCTTAGCAATGTATTGTACATGTATTTGCAAAAATAAGATTTTCAGGATTTCAGAGAAGTTAGCTGCATCATATTGATGCAGTGCTCTACTCAATGAAATATGAAGTGCTTTTTCTGGTACTAAGAGCAGATCAACCTTGAGTACCCTTAAAGATCACATGCAACTCCACTGAACACTCAAAAGTGAAATGGGCTAACACATTCTAATAATCTCTAGAGAAAACCATATGGGATTTTGTATCGTTTTATGGGTTTTTTTCAGTTGAAGTATTTACAACATACAGTTTGCAACTGTACTGAATCCATGGATATTGATAAAACAAGTTTGTACTATTGTTATTATACATGTTCTTGATATACAAGAAATGTGTAAATTATTACAAGTTTGTACTATTGTTATTATACATAAATTACATAATATTCAAATTTGGTTCCACAAAGATACCATATAATAATTTATTGCTCAATTCAAAATACCGCAGTTCAAACTGTATACAGCAGACACAAACAAACAACTTGATATTAAGATTTATGAACGGCTCAAACTCACACAGCCATAGAATGAAAATACTGCTTTTTCTCGGCGACAAAAAGAAAGTACGTTTCCTCATCCAATTCAAAGTAAAACAAAATGACGAGGGATGGAAAAACGGCGAAAAGGGAATTATACACGAACCTTCTTGATGCTTCGCTATTTCGTAAACGCCGGTAAGCTAAAATTCAGTGATATAAACTTGACATAGACCAGCTTTAAATCAACCAAACGGATTCTAAAACAAAACTATCCCAGACGAATAACAACCTGGCGAATCAAAAAGCATATAATCTTATGTTTACTTTATGTTTACCTCGCAGAAGAATTCGTTTCCACGGAGTCCACAAAACCACGAAATCCACGAGACTTCTTCGGAGCTGCTCATCGTGTCAACTACGGAGTTGAAGAGAAATTCATTTACAAAAAAGAAAAAGGTAGAGCAGCCACTGACAATCATTCAAAAACCTAAACATAATTTAAAACAATGCAGAGAGCGGAAAAAGACAAAACGATGGCGAAAATCGTATTGTTCAAATCCAGAGCATAAACTACAGCTGCGAATCTATTGCTAACCCGGAAAGAAACACATGTCCAAGTAGAATGCCAAAAAACTCCACTTAACAAGGAAAAATAACAAAGTAAATTCACTACTAGTTAAAAGAGATGTGGGCAACGACATAAAGCTAGCAATTGAGTTACCTTTCTTCTTTGCAAGTGGATCTGAAGAACAGAAAAACTAGAAAATTCGGACGTAATTATCAAAACTGACAGCCTGAGTTGGACTCCTTCAATTTGCGCAGTTAAATTTGCGCAGTATCAGATTTGGGTGACCGCTGGAGCCGCGTTGCTTGTATGGTATTTGATATAAAACTATTTACGATTGGTTCGTTTCTGGTCAACAATTAGCATTACCCAATAGAAATCTCCGATAGTTACAGTTAACATCCGAGTTGTGTGGTTCGCGGGAAAAGCAAAGATTCGTCCTGCGTATTTGATATGGTCTGAATTTTTTAGCGAAACTTTAGACACATTCAAGGTAAGATTTGGTTGGTTGTTGTGTAAAGGAGATGGAAGTTTAGATTTTTTAACTAGCCCCATCTCAAAAAGTTTATCACAAAGTTACAATGCAATCTTTAAATTCGTATTTGAACTTTCTTACTTGAAAGTTTCAATAGGACTAGGAGTTTTGTCAGTTCTACCTAAAATCTCATTTTTACGCGAATGAGAATTTCCGTACTAGTATGTACTTCATTATGTACTACTTACACAATGCATGAAAAACGATAAGTCTGGTATATACATAAATCCCAATTAGGGTCTAATGATCGCGATCTGCGTGAAATTCTGAGTTTATTATAACTTCTTATCCTTTCAGTCCAGTGTAACATTTGACCGAGTTCTAATTCGCTCTGCACGCAGTGCACAGAGCACTCTTAAAGATCGATCGAGCACCCATCGTTTTGAACTTTTTACCAGTTAAAGTAATGCACCTTTTGTAGGTGTGTTACCTGTATAACTTATCTATATGCCAGTTGATTGTTCTTTAACATTGATATTCTAAATTTGACAGAATGTGAATATCATTTTCTGTAGTTAACTATTATTAACTGAATTTGCTTCTGACAAGTTAAAATTTATTAATAAATGTAATCACTGACTCAGAGCTAATTGTTAATAAAGGGCCCCTTATTTATTGAGACCAATTATGAATAAAATTTTACATGATACAAGTTTTTTTATCATTTATTGAAAGTAGCTTTTTATCACTTAATTTTTGGTTTGATGGTTTGTTTGTTGCTTCGATTGATTGATTTGATGAATGACTGATTGATTATTTGATTGTTTGAATGATTGATTGATTCCTTGTTTAACTGATTTGATGATTGACAGTTTGATTGATTGGTTTAAAAATCAATATGCGAGAAAGCAACTAAAAAATGGTTATTTTGTGTTTGTATTGCAGTTAATTAAATTGGGAATCAATTCTACAATGGCAGAAAAGCCTGAAGACCTTAACCTTCCAAATGCAGTTGTTGCAAGACTTGTAAAAGAAGCAGTAAGCTTTGTTATAGTTTGTTATTTTTTTAATCAGTGTAGTTACAATCCAACTGCTATTCATAAGTGGCCACCTATTAAAGGACCACCTACCACTAAGCAGCCCCTTTTCTAAAGCCCCAATTTTTTTGACATCAGTAAACTACTGTATTTGATACCTTGATCTATTAAGCCACTTACCTCTATAAAGTGGCCGCTTAAGTCCTGAGGTTATCCGCTTAATAGAGGTTGGACTGCATGTATTCTTAGAAAATTTTAGATTGCTTTCCCATGTAAAAATATTACCCTTCTCAAGGATTTTAACTAGTAGAAGCTGGCAACTGGCAGAATTTTACCAACTGTTTGGACCAAGGTAACCATTGGTAATGGCTGTGATTTTTCTCTTTGACTTCAAAATGATGTACATGTGAAAATAAGTAATGGCTATCTGTTGAAATATTTTGTACTGAGAGTCCTGCCCTTTTATAGAATCAGTAAAATAAATTATGTTTGGTTTGTGCTTCAGGTAACAATTTATTTGCCAATGATATGCAGTCAAACCTTCTAAGATGGGCACCTTTACAACCGGACTCAACTGTCCATCTAGAGAGGTGTCTGTCTTATAGAGACTTAAAGATAAACAGTAAATGACTGCATGAGAAAGTGCACGGCAGGGGCCAAGTTTTAGAGGTGTCCATCTTCTCCGAGTATCTGTCTTGAGGCGTTCAACTGTATAAATTTTTTTTTAGAAATCCAAATATATACATTTACATTCTGCTTTCATGTGAAGCTCTAGTATTTTTATAATTTTTTCTTGTTTGTAGCTGCCAGAGGGTGTCAATATTTCCAAAGAAGCAAGATCGGCAATTGGAAAAGCTGCCAGTGTGTTTGTTTTGTATGCAACTTCCTGGTGAGTACACAGATGATACATTTGGAACTTGTGTTATATGCGATACTGACTAGAACGTTTGTTCTGTGTTCAGCATTTTGTAGTATGTAGAGTACATTGGCTGTTTGATCATAGTGGCTTATTTTTGAAAGTATCTTATTAGGGTAATTCTAGTGACTTTTCAATGGTCACCCCTACCCTTTTTACCCTGGGCCCAGTTCAAAGGTTGATTCAGAATAGCACTAAACCAGGGTTAAATTTGTAACCTACAATCATGTTTCCACCATTGCACAGACTGATTTGAGCTGTAATTTTGAAATTGGACATTCAAGCTTTTTTCATTCAAAATCTAAACAGTGTTTCACAAAAACTGTAAACCTTTTCTAAAGAAGAAATTACCACTTGAATTTCGGCTTAATCCAGGGTTGTTAGTTAACCAGCCTTTGAACATTTACCCAGTCTCAGAGAAACCCCTCCCCCCTTCCCCAAGGGGGTTTTATGGTTAAAGCATTTAGGCTTCAGGGATCTCTGCTAATGTCTCTTTTGATGTTACTTATATATGTATTATGATATGGATATTGACAGTTTCTTTCACTTGGTAATTGCATAGATTGGACTCTCTCTAAACTTAATATTAAAATTTTTTTTGACTGTACTGTCATCATTTAGTGCCAACAACTATGCTCAGTCAAGTAAGCGCAAGACCCTGACAGCTGCAGATGTACTTCAAGCCCTGGAAGATATGGAATTTGAAGCCTTTGTTGATCCACTCAAGAGTTGTTTAGAGCGTAAGTAATACAGACTAACTTGTGGTGGGTGCTGCAAATGATTAGGCTGGGTTGGTTTGTTGGTAGAGAGATATAGTGGAGTATATTGAATGTTATCTAATGGAGCTGAATACAGTTGTGGAATTGAACACAGTTTGGGAATCCTGCTGATGAATAGTAACTGTTTTGTTTTTCTTTCTTTTAAATTCAGCAGTAGTACAGTATGTCTATAATTGTTTAAATCTAGAATAAGTTTAAAACAAGAAAAATATGCTTAGTCAGGGCTCGGCTGTTCAAAGGCCAAGTTCAGTTAGATTTTTTCCTCTAAGGAAGGGCTCATGGTTCTTATAAAATATTATTTAGGTTTTCCACAAAGAAAATCTAATATCAATTTCAGTTTACAGCTAAAATCAATCCTTGTAAGGTTGGAAAATGGAGTATAGGTCAAAATTTGACCCTAACTGGCCTTTAGACAACTGGGCCCTTAAAAAAAGTTTGTTTTGATGAAAATGTCATTATTTGATTGATGATGATGATGGTGATAATGATGTTAATGATGGTGAAAATAATGGTGATGATGTTCAAGTGATTGTTATGATGCTAGTGTGATGATGGTGATAGTGGTAAGTGTGACCGTTCTCACAATTAGAAACATATTACAAAGATACAGGCATAGCTTAGTTGGTAAGTGAAAATCCTTTGGAGCAAGAGGCTCTCAGTCTGATCCTTTGGTAATTTTGTTCATTTTACTTTCCACTGATCAAAGTAGCTATAGCTTTGAACACCAGTAAAATGAGTTCTGGCAGGGGGTGGGGGTGTTAGGGTACACCATCAGCTCCCTAGTCACCACTTAACTTGTATGGAACTACTGATAAAATTCACCTATTACAATCATGAAACTTAAGAAAGGTATTTGATAAAGAAGAAAAATATCAATTTCATTAAAATAACCTTTTTGGTTGGTGGCGTATTAAAGTTCTTCAAATATGCAAACTACCAAAATTGTGGAGGTACTCATAAGTGTAACAAAGCAACACCTATTTCTTGAAATGCCAGACCAATGAACCTGAAACTTTGCAGAATTCAGTTGATTTGATCTGATCATATGGTCTAGGTTTGCCACCATGCACTTGCAGTGTTCTAGCTTGTTAAAACAAATGACAGGGTGACCTGTTGCAGAACATAGCAACAGCTGTTTCTGGTATCTGCACTCTGATTGGCTGCCCTTTCATTTTGGCTTAGCTGATTAACACTGCAGCTGCAGTCTGGTTTCGAAGAAGGAGTAGGTCAAGATGCCGGATACTTTAGCAATATTCAAACTTCTGTAAAATTAATCATGTTTTATCCAATTTGAAAAAAATTGGATAAAACTAATCTATTTGTTGGGTACGTAGAAGAGCAAATCTTTAAACAGTACAACGGCCCCAAACCAGAACTTTTTGGGAGGTACATTGATGATTGCTT
>JAOBRD020275528.1:3847-23109 GCA_027575215.2 Hydrozoanthus sils | reverse complement strand
TCAATTAGGCTTCAGTGATCCCACAGTCAAATACATCACGTTTGTAGACAGCCAATTGGTCTGCCTCCAGCCAGTTGAGGTTCTTAACTGTGACCGACCCCTTCTTATATTACTATTCAAAGTCATAGTAGGTTTATTAATTATTTAGTGTCCTAAATAGTGGGTAACTGCTGTCATACTGACACTTAAAGTTACTATTATTGTTATTTTTATTATTATATTCATATGCGGTTGTCCCTGTGGGGGGAGTGGGGGGTAAAAAATCTCTAGAACACCGGGTTCAAACCCCACTCAGACCATTAACTCAATTAGGCTTCAGTGATCCCACAGTCAAATACATCACGTTTGTAGACAGCCAATTGGTCTGCCTCCAGCCAGTTGGGGTTCTTAACTGTGTGACCGACCCCTTCTTATATTACTATTTAGAGGGGCTGTTCCACGCTTCGGAGTACTGGGCTCTAATTTGTTGACGGTTTGTTGACACTTGATTTCGTGTTGGGTGAACAAGTTTTCAAGTTTAAGCGGAAAGAATAACAAGCGGTCGCCGAGCAAGTGTAGTCGTCTTCTCTGGCATCAAAATCGTCGATTTGGCTTCCGTTTTATAAAAAAAGAACAAGCTACAGACTATCAGTTGTCATTTTTTAAACTTTTTGTTCTGGCTGTTGGTGAATTCATTTGTGGCGGTCGATTGGTCATGGTGTCACACTGACACTTAAATAAAGTTACTATTATTATTGTTATTTTTGTTATTATATTTTTTATTATGTTTATTATTACTATCAACTTTTATTGTACATGGAAGGATGAACAGCATCAAAGAAAGTATAGGTATATAGTGCTTTTAAAAAAACTATTGAATGCGTCGGCGAGTGGATATAAACTTGTAGTATGATGTGATAAATAAATTATCTTCGCCGTGAGATGATAGGAAAAGCTGACGTTTCGCGCGTTAGCCCTTCGTCTGAGCATCATGACGAAGGGCTAACGCTCGAAACGTCATTTTCATAACATCTCACGGCGAAGATAATTTATTTTTCACATCATACTACAAATCAAAGAAAGTAGTCAGAGAACCCTACTGGTGTTGCAACCCAAGTCAAGAGTAAATGCCAAAATTATGGGATATGGCCTGAAAGATAATACTCACAAATACCGCACATGCGTGCTTAACCGAATTTGCAGCCACTATCAATAAGCACTTGGTCCACATAGATAGTTGGCATTCTACCTTTATAAAATGGTTTGAAGTGTCAGCCGTCTTTATGGCCCAACGCCCCCTAGAGAGAACTACCTTTAAATAAAATTTAAAGTGAGCGTGAATTTTACAAACCTGTTGGCACCGTCCCTGAAAACCTACTGTTTAACATCCTCATCTGAGAAGACGTGAAGGTCTTACCGATTTATATGTTTTTACAAAGACAGCACCTTCTCAATGGGGCGATGAGAGATGTTGACCTCTGTACATTTACCCAAAATTCCTAGTGCAAAAACGTCTAACCTTGCCCATAACAACGCATAGCGAGAATCCGTAAACCTCAAATTTGACACACGCAATGTTGTCACTACAACGAAGAGTTTTATCAAGTGAAACCTTTCCCGAGTTTCTTTTAGAAGTGTAAGGTTCGCAATGTCCGCGAGCAGAGCCTCCTCTTACCTCCTCAGCGGCAAGCGAAGGAAAGGAGACTCTGCAGAAGTCGTGTAGAATTTTATTTGCGCATGCGCAGTGGTTGCTAAGAAACAAACTCATTCCCAAGCTCACTTGTTGTTGATAAATGGTCTCCAGTTTCACTTGGTTTCCGGTTCCACTCGACTTCTTCGCATCAAACAAACGTATCGCACTCATTCATTTTCCGGTTTCGCTTGACTTCTTCGCATCAAACAAACGTATCGCACTCATTCATTTTCTTTTTAAACCACGTAGTTTTTCGCAGGATAACTCGAGTTAATTTTCAGTAAAAAAGTCTTTCAAAGCTTTTTCGATACGAAGGCTTCTCAGAAGCATTTCTTTCCGCCATCTTGCTTCACAATTCGAGCTCAGATACATGTCTTAATTCAGACTCGCGCATCAAAACCGGTTTAACCAGCTAAAAACCCTAAATTTTGCATCTCACTATCCAGAATCTTGGATAACGGCACAACAATAGAACAACACGACTTCTTCAGAGTCTCCTTTCTTTCTCTCGCCGCTGAGGAGGTAAAAGGAGGCTCCGTTCGCAGGGTAGGTTCGCAATGCATTGTGGTAACTTAATAGCCGCCATCTTTCTCGAACTGGTGAATTACTTTGGACCAATTACTTTAGGTAAATCTTAAGCACGTTTTGTTAGTATTTTTAAAACGAAATTAATGTCAAGATAAAGTCTGACACAAGATTTAACTACTTTTGTTCTCTAGAGGTTATAATGAAAGTCTTCCTTACAAATACCAGCACCCTTCTTGTTTTCGTAGAACGCAGAAGCTTGGAACAATCTGGCTGCTGTGTATATCAAAACAAAGCAAAAGTAAGTGACATAGGGTACCAGACTGAAACTTTTCCACTAACGTTCCGAGTAGTAGGTTGTATCGTGTTCCTTTTCCAATAACATTCCAAGTAAGAACTAGAGACATTAACGGCAAAGGAATGCAGAAAGGGCTAATTGCAGTATTATTAAACTGTTGATCTGATTGGCTAAATTTTAAAAATGGACAATATCTTGATAATTAAGCTGATAAATTTATTTCCAGTCCGCTCGATCGTTCCTTTCTAATTGAAACATTTCTGTTTTTAAATTTAAGAAAAATTCTATGTGGGGAACATTGAAAATAAAAAGGTTTTCTTCGCTTTTGTTTTGGAGTTCTATGATTGGCTTTAAAATATAGCACAAAAGAAACATTGCTTTAAAACAGAATTTCAATGCTTTTTACTTTAAAACTGTGTTGTGTACTGGTCGATGTATTCTCAGTATGAAAATTTTAACATTCTGGTGTGGGGAAAGCGAAATGCCGCAGAACAATGGGAGGTTTTCTCGTTCTTACACGGGCCATTACTTAAGTTCTAGGGAAAAACTCTAGTTGCCTTGCTAGAGTCTTGATATAGACCATTGTGGTGAATTGTATCGTGTTCCAGCCGTTGTTTTTGTTTCCCACGATTTCTGTTGTTTCATGTCTTCCTGTCTTCTTCACAATCTTTCGCCAGTCCTACCCTCGTCAGGTAAATACAGTATTGGTCCAATGTCTAATCAGATGTCTATACGTATGTTCCTCCCTCGAATGTGGTAGTGATGATTGTAACGATTTTATTCCTACGTTCTCTGTGTCTTTCTTTACATTTTTCACTCGCCTGTGGGAGTTGTGTTTATCTTTTTTTACCAGTTATAATAGTTCGCGTCGTCTTGACCTTCTCAATCTTTTAATCCCCATATGATCTCTAGTCTGCGAACTGAACTCTGTCGGAGTTCTTGAAAGCTGCCAAACCCAATAAGAAGCATGTTGGATAAATATTTCATGTCATTTCTTCTTTGTGCCTTTGTGCCGAATCGATGTTCGTTTTATAAGCTGGAGAATTGAACGTTTTTATACGTTACTTTGAAACTGTTTCCTTACCTCTCAAGACTTGTCCTAGAAAGATAATGGCCAACGCAAAGAAAGGGAAAATTTCACGGACTACCAAGGAAATCGAACCCACGATCTACCGTTACTTCATCACCATATTCATTGCCGTGCTTTACCTCTTTTTAACTTCCTATGGTTGGCTCCTAGCTGAATTTGTGGCTCAGTTAATCAGTTGGTAGAGGTACTTTACGTCTTAATCTCTTTTTAACTTCCAATGGTTGGCTCCTAGCTGAATTTGTGGCCCAGTCAATCAATTGGTAGAGGTACTTTACCTCTTAATCTCTTTTAACTTCCCATGGTTGGCCTCTAGCTGAATTTGTGGCTCAGTTAATCAGTTGGTGGCTCAGTTTATCAGTTTGTAAAGGTACTGTACCTCTTAATCTCTTTTTAACATTCCATGGTTGTCCTCTAGCTGAATTTGTGGCTCAGTCAATCAGTTGCTAGAGCAGGGTCTCGTGCGGAGATCTTAGTCTCAAATTCCATCAGGGCCAGAGATTTTTGCATTTTCTCCTTAAGTACCCATTTCCTTTCTTTCTTTTCTCTGCTTACACATTGTCTTGTTTTATAGGATAAGGGCTCAGCGATCGCTACAAGAGGCCTTGAAAGGTAGCTTCGACAACTGGCAAATGTGGGAGAACTTTCTATTTGTGAGTCAAAGATTTTTTTTACCTTAATGTTACGCGGCTACTAACGTTAGCGGTTCTGAAGAATTTGCTAATATTTGGTACTCGCTAAAACTAGTTAGCACTAAAACTAAGGTTTTGTCCTGCTCCCTATTCCCTTCCCCCTAGCTCCCTCCGCGTATTAAAGAAACAATTAAAAATGCATTGAAATCCATTTCAAAATATAATGAATGTTATGCTTGATCGTCGTTATGTTCCACGATTTCTACATCATCTATTTCCCGGCGAGGATCCCTTTTCTAACATTTATACCTAATTTTATCTGCTACCTACGGGTCGACACGCACTTATTTTGAGTTCCTGAACATCTAAGTTTAACTGTCCATTGTAAAACTGATAAAAATCCTTAAAATCGCTAAAATTAGTTGCCGCTAACTCTTTCTCAGACAAAATACCTAAACTTAGTAGCCGCTAAAATTAGTAACCATAAGGTAATTTACATGCAGTGTGTTACCTACTAGTCTATGATCTGCAGTGTGCTCGTTGTTTATAATCCAGGAGTTAGAAAAATGAAGAAAAACCCAATCAAGAAGTTTTTCGTAAAATAAATTCGTCGCTGATTAAAACGCCTTCAGTAAAGACTAAGATTTATTTGTAGAATAAATAGGAAGATTGATTTAAGAACTGTGGGAATTATTGGAATTGCCAATGTTTGCAACTGAGAGTGGCGTTTTTGCTCAACGATCATGACAGATTTACCCCTGTTTAAAATAGATCTGCAGTCGTCATTGTCAGTGATAGTTGTAAAACCAATTTCAGATTACGGTTTATCTAACCCAAAATGAATCTACAGTTTGTATTGCTGGCGAGTTGTAACTCAATTTCAGTACCAGAGAGATCAATGAACGCGTGAACGGCAAACGGCAAAACGTCAGCTCGCCGTCTGCCATTTGGCGTCCCTTCCTCGACGTTCTTGGTCACGTTCCACGTAAAAGGGCGCGAGCCTAGAGACTAGTTTCAAATCTTCCGCAGCTTAAAAAAACGGGAACGGCGCACGACAAGCGCGCGAAAAATTATGTCACGTGATCTCCCTGCCGTTTGCGCGGAAAAAAGTTCGTTGTGCTTAGACTCTCTAATGGTAATTGTACGACAACTTTAATAATTAACTAACTTTGTTCAAAACCATTCTAAAGTTTTTGATGTAATCGGTAGTATGTTAACCTGAGAACGAGGTAAATGAGTTTTCAGTCACTACTCTTAGCAGTACTTGCAAGTTGCGGTTCGTTTCCTTAGATCCAAAATTCTTTGCAGCCGCAACAAGCTCCTTTATCTAAACTAAAATTCATTCGTTAGTTTATTTATTTGTTTTTATTTATTTATTTTATTTAGGTTAGTACAGACGTCGGTGCTTTCGATGACGTTATCCAGGCTTTCCACCGCCTGTTGGATTTAAAGGGAAAGTACACGGAAGTGGAGGTGTGTTAATTTAAGTGTGTTGGTTATGGATTCTCTTAAGGTGTTGTCTGCTGGACAGTTTCTGAATGTTGTAAGTTTCCTGTGCAAAGTACAAACGGAACCACTCATGACGTCATCAGTTGAAGACATTAAATGTTAACATTTCAAAAACCATAAACGATTTTGACATTTTTTCACCGCTATTTCTTAGTGAAGTTCCATCCACTGAAGCAATAAAAATTTCACTTCTTTTGCCTATTCGTGTTAATAAGGATTTTCTCTTTCCGTATATAATATTATATAATTATCAAAACTTGATAACTGTGACAGCTTTTTCAAAGAAATCGACAATTTCATCAAGACTCTTATGTTCTAATGAAACTCTTATTTGTTATTTAAAGCAACTTATTGTCGGTTTCGTTTCTGCCATTAGGTGCTTGCTGTCCTTGTCAAGGCAGTGAATGAGGATCTTCCTGATATTCAAGGAAACCCAGGTTGCTTTGGGGATTTGACATAACTTTAATCTTTGTTCCTCGACATAGACCTTTTCAAAAATGGCGGCGACTTTAATATTTTTTTGTGTGCATTCAAGTTAGCCAGGGTAGTCTCTTTCGCGAGTTAAACTTTCAAAAGAATGTTTCCCAAAGCGAGACTGGTAGGGCTAATTTGAATGCAGACAAAAGAACTTTAAATTCTTCACAATTTTTGAAAAAGGTCTTTAAGTTCCCTTCATTTCAGGTCAGATAATTCCCTTTGAATGTAAAAGTATTCAGACCAAAAACAAAACTGGAGCTTGCATTCGGAAATTTTAAGAAATGACACGAAACGACCTGCCCCACACCAAAACCTAACACTACTTCTAGTACTTAACAAGTGGGAACTTTGCGTTAGAATTCTAGTTTACGTGATGGGTCTATAGAAATGGTTTTGTGTTGTCTTGAAAGTTTAATTGGTTAAAAGATAGAAGTATTGAAAGATTATAAACTAGAAGTCGGACTCACAACACTAGGGCGTCCAGTCACTCAGACTAGAGATGTTAAGATACGAGGATGGTGATGCCGACGGCGATGGCAGAAAACAATAGTGAATACACTAGCAGCACGTTGGAATGCATCGTGCTGGTCACCTGCACGCCGTCGTCTTGGAAATTCCAACGTGAAAAGCTTAGTCTTGAAGTTGTTACGACTACAGAAAACTTTGTCAATCTTTATTTACCTTGAAGTAAAACACTTTAATCTTTTTCTTTTCATAAAGCGTTACTCGGATAAAAGAGAAAGCAAACTATCTATACGTGATCGACAAAGGCAAGCAAGAAGTGGGTTTTTGTAAGCCGTTGTCGTTTTCGTATCTTTAAAATCTTCCCAATGATTGTATGAATGTGCTGCCTCACCACTGGTAGAAAAATTTTTGGTAAACAACTAATATATTTGAAATTTTCTTTTTAGCATCCCATATACGTGGCAAACTACTAAAGCTTCTTGGACGGATCACTGCTCAAGTAAGCAACTACTTCTACTGAAAAAAAATTCATTCCACATATAAGCGAAAACAAATATTTTCTATCTAAAACCTGGAACACTAGAAATAAGATCTTTCCGAAAATTCACTAGTCTACTGGTAAGTTGTTGTCGTGTTCCGTGTCAGAGGGACAAATTTACCAGTGGAGAGATTTCTTTCAGAACGGTTGTTTTTTCAACATCAAAGCAGTTTGTTGAGAGATGAATGTTACAAACTTAAGGTAACCATTGAAGACATCTTTGCCCGAAACTTGTTACTGTAGAGTCAAAGTTCTAACTTAACATTTACACGAACGAAGCAAGTGATGACTTGTCGCAATAATTTACAAGTAGAGGACTTGTGCACACTTTCCACTTCTTCTAAAATCTTGATGCCTTCCATTCTTGGTTTTCACGTACTCTCAAGAGACTCCAAAGACAAAAGACGAAGCGGCCATGTCGGTGTCCTAAACAAAAGAAACCCTCAACATTCTTTTCTCTAGGGCACCAACACGGCCGCTATGACGTCAGGTGAAAACCATCAATATAACTAACGACCTTGCAATTATACATGAATAAAATGCCGCTACCGCCATGATAACTGTGCTTTCTGCTTTCAGGTAACTAATAGTGCAGAGATCTGGAAACTGTATTCAGACCTATACATGCATGGAAGCCAGGACGGGGACAAAGATAAGGTCAGCCTTAAGGATTGTGGTAGATAGAGTCCCCAACACTAGTGAAATGCTCCTGTAGATAGAGCCTCCTGCACTAGTGAAATGCTTCACAAATTTTGCGTAAAAATAAGCTTTGCAGGGAAGATAGTGTTTAACCCTCGATCCCCATGCGAGCCTTTAATAGACCTATTTCACTGGTAGGTCACGTGATCTGATTTGGGTACACAAAGATTGCGGCGAACAGCAGTGATACAAGAAGGCGGCTATTTTGACGAAAATATTGCGTTATTTGTTTTGTCTCTTAGCAAATGAAATCGAAAAACAATCGTTTTTTTACCATAGGCAGGATATAATTACATTTTTTACATTTTGTAACTTTTATCCTTCGAAAAATAATGAAAGGAAAAATCTTCTGTAACAACGTAAAAAAAACACTCAGAAATAACGGACCAATGTGCATCATATTGCGTCTCTTGGTGTATTGTTTACCCAATTCAGAGATTGTAATATAAACTGCGGATAAGGTCTATTCCAACCCAATTGGCAAGAAATAGGAAGCTCGAATGATAAGTTCTAGGCTTGGTTTAATTTTTTGTGTTAGCTGATTAGTGCAGACAGAGCTCATGGAAATTTACACCTTACGTTGCTCTTCATCAAGGTCGTGAAGTCGGTCCACTAAGATTCGTTTTTCGCGCGCGTGCCTATAAATTAAGTATGGTTGCGCATGCGCTGTTGATGCCATTGATAACAACCGTCTTGGATAAGCAAGTTTTCAGGTTCCTTTGGGTGTTCGAAGTTTGACTTCTTCGAATTTGGCTCCATGGTTGTTGAGTGAATTTGATAGTTGAAAGATGCTGTTATAAAGCCAAAATTAGCAGAATTTCTCTGGTTCGCCATTCATTGCCCGGCTATATGCGTAAAATTTGCGAAACAACACGGGCTTAAAATACAAATGCTAAAAAATTAACCACTCGTTTTCTTTGAAAGATCCGCCATTGCTGTCTTTGGTCAAAGCGTTCTCCGTTCCTTTGGATATATTGGCTATCATACAAACGAGACTCGATCGTTGAAAACGTATGAAACTTTGGGGTTATTTCGTAGAATGTGTTGTGACATGCAAACGAACTAAATGAGAAAGTCATTCATAGATATACTAAGTATGCATGCTTTTTCTTTCGTCCCTGATATATTTGCCTTAATTCTTAGAAAGAAGAATTTACTTTTCTATTACGTTGTATGTCTGACGAAGATAATTGCTATGTGTGCGCAGGCTCTACAATACCTAGTCAAATCTTATCGCCTAAAAACTCAGACCTCGGGTTGGGAGAGAGACACTGCAAAGTTCCAAGAAATGGTTGAGCAAGCACTGAACATGATGCAAGGTTTGTATGCTTAACTTGAATCTTGTCAACAACTACAGTAATGGGGTCAAATTATGCACTGTAAATTAATTGATTGACCGGTCAATACACTTGAATCCCGTGAATTTCAAAACATACTACCTATTTCGACTTTCCCAGCTTTTAAAAACTCCCATTTCCAAAGTTTTCAATAACGTACTAGGTTTTGGAAACTCTTCAACCTGCTTCATGTTTTTATTTGTAAGTTTCCACGACTTTTCAAGTTTTTCAAAGTTTTAACATAAACTGGGTTTTTTCAAAAAACATTCGTTGGTTTCAACGACTTACCAAGCTCTCCATATTACCTGTGAACTTCGTCGTTGTTGACCACTTGCCAATGCAGTTTAAAATTAACATTAACTATTTGTTTCAACCACTGCTTAAAGGGGTCTTTGGTTGTGCAACATTGATAGTCTTAAAACTTTGTGAAGTCTGTGTCCATATCAGAAGCTCAGACTTGATAACTCTGAGGGTATTACTAACGCCAAGCAATGGCGCCGCCATTTTGAAATGTGACGTGTTACGGTTGCAGGGCCAGACCCCCCCCCCCCCCCTCGTTCAATTCTATTGTGTTTATCGAGGGTGGAGACTGGCACTGCAACTGTAACACATCATATTTCAAAATCGCGGCGTCCGGGAAATTCAAGTCGTGGAAGTGATAAAACAAAATGCTTGGCGTTAGTAATACCCAAATAATTAATCAAACATGGACATTGACTTAACAAAAGTTTTATTTGAGACCAAGAACCGAGGATCCCTTAAATTTCAACCTTTCCAGTTTATGCAGAAGTAAGTAAGTGCAAACCAAACAAGCAAGAAGCCGTACAGCTCCTCTCTCCCGCCAAACTGAACATGAAGCAGCTGATTGCCACGGCGAAGGTTTGTAGAGGCTTTGCTATGGATACTCGACTAATCATCATATTGTTTTGTACTTAAGCCGCAAAAAGTATCAAGAGTAAAGGCGAAGTAGTTTCTTTCTCCTTTTACTATAGTCAAAATTAGCTATGTTAAAGCGTTGCAAAGATATATAATTACTTTTCTTACTCCATATTTGTCATGTCAGTTTTTACAAGCCATTCATTGTAAAAACTTTTAAGTTCACTTTACTTTTCGCCCCTTGTAAGCGCATCCAGAGCACTTGTTGATGCCAGATGCTTAGATCATAGATTCCGTGGATGCATTTCCTCTAAGAATGGATGCTAGTGCCTGGCCAATGGATGTCGGATCCCGATCACTCTGATGCTCTGGATGTTGGACGACAAAGCTGAAAAAATTGTGGATGCTGGTGCCGTGCCTTGCCAGTGGATTTTGGATCCCGATCACTCTGATGATCTGGATGTTGGATAACAAAGCTAAAAAAATTGTGGATGCTGGTGCCTTGCCATAATATGTCGATTCCCAATCACTCGGATGCTCTGGATGTTGGTTGACAAAGTAAAAAAATTGTGGATGCTGGTGGCTTGCCAATGGATATCGGATCTGGATGTTTGATGCCAGAGCTAAAAAAATAGTGGATGCTCGATACACTTACATGGAGCGATACTTTCCGATTACTTTGCGAAATGAACTGAGGAAAAGGAAAATAATTTTAGCAGCTACCTCCTGTATTCTAAACTGCGAACTAACCTTACTCCATTATTTTCATCAGAAACACCACACCGACGTGACAAGCGGTCAGATATGTGCCGATTTAGCAGCGCCACTTGCGAAATTGGAAACTGAGCTTGAAAGCATCACACAAGAAATTGCCCAACTGAAAACGTGACAATCACCTACACAGTAACTGAACCAGGGCCCAGTTCTTCAAAGGCTGATTATCACTAACCCAGGGTTAAATTTTTAACCTACGTTCTTGTTTCAAACCTTACAGAGATTGATTTGAGCAGCAATTTTGGAATTGATAAGTTTTTTCCATGGAAAATCTAAACAGTATTTCTTAAGAACCGTAAATCTTCCTTACAGAAAAGAAATTACTGCTTGAATTTTGTTTTAACACAGGACTAAAGTCAACCAGCCTTTGAACAACGTAGCCCGAGAGACTACCATACTACAGTTGATCGGGAAACAAACCAAAAAAATACAGCTAATATTAGAAGAGCCAAAGCTTCCAAGAATTATAAACTGTCAACTGAACAGTTATTGAACCTTTAAATATAGGAAAACTTCGCTTTGTTAGGCTTCAAAAACTAATGTAGGACCCAGAGCGAAAAACAAATCGTTTTTGTTCGCAAGAAATGCAAAACGAATGGTCTGTTCATGGGGCTTCAGAGTGAATGAACCACTCACTTCTACTCTTCGATGAAATTTAGGAAGAGCAGAAACGTTGTAAGTGGATTACCGAAGCTGTACTGAGTTGTAGCGTTACACAACCTCTTTATATGCTAACTGTATTTCTGTATTAAATCGGGCATACAGTTTTATTATAAAAGTTTTTAAACTAGAAGCCACTCCATTTTTGGTGTTACTGCACAATGTTTCTCCCGTCATCCGACAGCCATCTTCAGTCCATGTGGAGGAAGTTATCCTCCAGAGACAATGGAGATGAAGGCCAAAATATTATAGAGTAACACCAAAGATGGAGTGGCTTCTAATTTAAACTTTCAAAACAGTTTTTCTCAAACTATGAGCAAACCTAAAATAAATAAAAATAAAACCTTCAGCTCGATATCACAAAAGTTAAGGTTGTCTATCGAGAATATATGTATCTAGACTGAAATTTTAACATAGAACATGGTTCCTATGTTAGCTTTTTAAGTCTACGGCTTGAATCTGTTTACGAATTTTTTCAGTTTCCGTGTGCACATGCGCACTTGAGCAGCAAGATCCCGTGGCTTCCTGTATTGCCTCTTGTAGTAAAGGATGGCACAGCTTGATACTCTTTGCATTGTGGAAAAGGAGTTTAAAGAATAATTTTAATTACCCCTTCTAGCCAAAATGTACAGTCAAATTCATCTAACTACGATCCATACTTTCCTTATTTCCTGATCATTTCAAAACAAGAAAATACATTTTGCCCAAGTAATATAGAGAGAAGAGTGATTTTGACCAACCCAGGGTTCACTCAGAAAACGAGGAATGAATTTCCATGACATTTTCATGACCAAACGGCATTTTCTATGTAAAAAAAATATCGAGAAACCAAGGGATCCACTCTAACGAAACTGGCAACTCAAACCTTAATTTGACCTTAAAGAGCATATCACATGAGTACAGTTTTCCAATCTTCAAAAAGTACACTATAAAAAATATTGTTTTACCAACTTTGAGAAACATACGAAAGTACGCCAAGATATGGCGTGTAGAATTTTTAATTTTTCCCGCTAAATGTGTTCCATCCAAAAGCCAACAATATGACGTAACTGGTCACATGCATCTTGCCTCTGTCCATTTAATATGGTGCCTCGAAGCAAAGAGATAATTTGATTTTAAAACATCCGTAACTGCTAGAGTTTTCAATAGAAACTCTATTAGTTGCAGACGTTTTAAAGTCGATTTTTGATGGACTGAGGTGAGACGCACGTAACATGTTGCGCCACATTGTTGGCTTTTGGAGGGGAACTTTTAGCGGGAAAAATTCAAAATTCTATGCACCGTGTCTTTGCGTACTTTCATCGTATGTTTCTCGAACTTGGCAAACAATGTTTTTTTATAGTATACTTTTTGAAAACTGACAAACTGATTTCATGTCATATGCGCTTTAGATACCATACGTGTGACGTTCTTGTGTTATTAGCGTTTTTCGGCACATTTGTGCTAAAGAATGTTTTTTTTTAAAGATTCCTTAACCAAAAATTATAGCTTTAAAGCTTTAAAAAGACGAAAATAAATTCCAAGACTTTTCAATTGCCTTGACCATTTTACCAAAATTCCATGCATTTTTCCAGGCATGGAAAATGCATTTTCAAAATCCATGACTTTTCCTGGCCTTGAAAATGCATTTTCAAATTCCACGACTTTTCCTGGCCTTGAAAATGCATTTACAAATTCTCTGATTTTTTTTTCTGGCCTGGAAAATACATTTTCAAATTCCACGACTTTTTCTGGCCAGGAAAATGCATTTTTAAATTACATGACTTTTCATGACCGTGTGGCAAAAGCTCAAACAGGTTTCCCTGTTTTATGATTCGAAAGTGTTAGGATTTGAAAAAGCTTGTCCGGGTACAGTCAGGAAGGATTTTGCCGGGTATCCCTGATCTTGCAAACTCTACCTTTTTTTTTGTTGGGTCCCTTTCAGCTACTGAACCAGGGGATTTTTGTTAGGATTTAGGGTTCATAAAAAGCGTAGCCAAGCTCTTACCACAGTGTATGTTCTAAACTAAATGGGCCCTGTTTTTCCGCCTGGTAGTTTGAGCTTACACAGGTCCAAAACTAAAACGTATACAGTACCTGCTCAAATTTATGCACGATCTTTGCACAGGCACTCTGCATTGCGTTGTAGTGCTCAGTCAGGTCCTTTGCTGGTTCCAAACAACTGAAATTTATGACTTTGTACGCATGCGTCAAAACTTCGGCCATATTGACCAGCTGAAACACCAGAGTGAATGGTTTTGGGGACTGGAACGAGCCAAGGTCTCTCAAACCTGACGAACAAAAAGAATTTCGTAAACAACTGCTACTAGGGTCCTTTGGCAACCAGGACGGTAAAATCGACGACATTGGCTCACAATAACACATTTCTTGCTTTCCCTTTTCGACCATGTGTGGCTCGTTTGCCCTCTATTTCGTCCAAGTGACGCTTCGTGAACAAAAAAGATTAAAGATCCCTGATAAAAGAAGATTGAGAAAATTTTTTATCGTTCCCGTAGTTGTACGAACTCCAAAATTAATCTTTTCACGTTGTAATATTGAAGACAACAGCGTGTAGGTGACCAGCACGATGCATTCCAATATTCACTTTTGATTTCTGCCGCCGTCGTCGCGTAGGCGCCCACATTGTTAAAGGTATCTAATAACGTTCACGGGTAACTCTTAACCAACTGAACAAAGGGTAAAACTTTGAAAAAGAGCACTAAGCCCAGAATTCAAGAGAAAAGCGACGTTTGACGTTAAAGAAATGGGCTTTTTTTCAGTACATTTTATCCCAAAAAGTACCGGTAACAGTTAAAGGAAGCAAGGAGTGCTAAAAATCTAAACAAAGATATAGATCTAGATATAAGTTTGTAAATTGCATCCATTTAAACGGCCCAGGTTTTAAGAGATTACAAAGACATAAGATATAAAGAAAGAAGTAATAACAAAAGTGAGCGAATATATAGTTGAATGATGGCCTTCAAAGTTCTATCAGCAAGGGAAATATGTATAACACCATAGATATTATATGACCCAAGGAATTTCCGAAAGCAATATATATCTTGCACCTACTAATCTGATTGTTTGAAAAACTTATCTAAATTAAACAAGGTTTTGAACCTACTTCGTGCGCCCTTGGAAACACACTGTTAATCTGTGCTGGATAAACCAATTTTAAGAAGATGTAAATGCCTGTAATGATAACAGCGAACACCCAAGGGGGGCCAAGCAGCATTGTTACTCAAAAAAATAGGAAAATAGGAATTTGAGGACGAAAAAATAGGAAGAAAATAGGTAAAAATAAGAACTTGATACCCGCATAAATGAACATATATTTTGGGGGTTCAGGCTGATTTTCTTATTTATCGAGTGTTTTCTGCAAAATCAGCCTGCAAGTGTTCTTGAGGTGATCTTAAAAATGCTTCTACTAATTAAATTGAAGAAGCCAAAAGGTAACGTTTATTTGGTTGTACATTTTATTTAGCAAAGTCCAAAAAAATGCACCCTGAAAATTCTTATAACTGCAATGAAACAATCTGTGAAAAGGTCTTTTAAGTTAAAAAAAACACACAGTAAACATTTAACTCGTTAACTCGTGCAATCCAGCTTTTTAAGAAGAATTTTCATTTTTAAGCTGGAACACGTCTATGGTACTTTTTTAACCAAATTTCAGCCTGAGTGTTCTTAATCCACAAGGCTCTCACCTGATTTCACAACTAATTCCAGGTCACCAGTCAGTTCTCTGAATGCTCGCAAAAGCCACTTTAGATAATCTTTGCGTACCATACTTTGTACCTCCTGCATTGCAAACACCTTGCTTGTAATCGTCTGTAAGAATTAACTTTGTGAGTCACACTTGCGATGAATTAAATAGAAAAGCTTAAGTAGTTCCTCACTTAGCTTCTGAGTTCTCCCCAAGCGGAGGTACCAGAGCGGAGGCTCTGCCATAGAAATGTCTTCAAAACTTTTGTTTGACTGTTCTTCCCTTGTTACATAATTTATTCCTGGTTATACTGGAGTCACTGTAGAATTTGTAGAATCTGACTGCAGGAGACAATAATCAAATTGCTTATGGCATTGTTCGATCAAAGGAAAATCTTGTTCAGTTCAATTTGTTTCTTGAGAAAGTTTCTGTCTTTTATTTTTTTGAAGAAAAGAGAAGAACGGTTCAGGAGTAAGAGCAGAGTGGCGTAACGCCGTTGTACTGCTCTGTTGGGAGAACTCTGAGTTTGGTCTCCAAGTCTACCAGACTGAATTACAATAAATATTTTCACACAAATGGGGCAGTAACAAAAAAGGACAGGTAAAGAAAAGTTGAAAAGGCAGTGAAAATGAGGAAAAAAACTATACTGTAGTGAATCACGACGAATAGTTCTCGCCCTCTCTTTTCCTTGAACGAGTAGATATGCTACAGTACAGTACTTCATATCAAAATTTTACAAAAACTTTCGTCGTGCCTTAAACTTCACAAAACAGTAACAAACAATGCGTTAACATTTTGAGCCAAAGTTGCGAGCAAACCTTGAAGTATTGTCCTGTCAAACGAGATACAACCACAGGTTCCGCGTACTGGTTCGTGTCTTGTTCATACAACGAGTACCTGCAGAGCAGTAGCAACACAAGTATATTACAGAAGCTGTATGAAAATTTCTTATCCTATTATCTGTAAATCATGGTTTGCATTGACTGATTGATTGATTGATTGATTGATTGATTGAATGGTTGGTTGGTTGGTTGGTTGCTTTCTAGGGTAGCAAAACAATTTTTCCAGGATCCAATCCCTAATTCTGTGCTGGCGAAAAACAAAACAATATCAACTGCGACTCTACCACACTAGCAAGGACGAGACTGGTATATTAATCAATTGTCTCGGTATGAAACATTTACATGTAGCATGAAGACCTTTGTATACACAGAAACTGATCCAAATCCCAAGAAAAACTTCCTGAAACTCGGTCTAAATACAACTGTGAGCAAGACTTTTCAGTAGGTTTTGGTTTGTTTGTTACAGAGTTGAAGAATTTTCTACAAATTTCCAGGAGTATTTCAAGAGTACAGGGAAACTAACTGTTTTTCCAGGAGTTTTCCAGTGCCTTGGAAGGAAATTTCAAAATTCCAGGATTTTTCCAGGAATAGCACGAACCATGGTAAATAGCTTTCCACTTATCCAGTCATTCTGCCCGCAAATGGATTGGTTCTAGCATATCCAAATGAAAGACCAAGCAGTTTCCTATTAAAGCCCACTTAATTCCAGAGCTTCGGCCAACCAAAACGGAAGAATCGAATAATTCGAGTCTTGCTTAGACCAGCTCAAATAATTTTCAAGTTTCTTTTGAGATCTGGTTTTGATGTTCCGCGGCAGTTTTCCATATATGGTCAAAAGCATGTATACGAGATATTAGCACAAATCACTAATCAATAAGTCACTATCTATCACGAATACTGCAATCTGATTGGTTCCCTACTCGTTATCTAGCAGGTAATAGATAGCGTCTGTGAAATCCAACATCGCGACTACATGTGCACTTCTGGATTTTCAGTCCTTTCTGCAGACGACTTGAAGCTTCTAACAGACAAAACAGTTCAAGACAAAACAAAAGCAGTATGTATGGTATAAAAATTTCGAAGGTAAGAAAAAAACAATATGTTCGTCTCGAAACATCAATTTAACACATTTCACTCGAAAGAATGCCGAACAGATCTGCACATGCGAAAGCTGTTTGGAGAAAAATCAACTTTATAAATTTATTACGATTTATTGTGGTTCCGTTATTTATTCTCCAGAGATTTTCGAATAAGACAATTAGAATACTCGCTCTTAATTTCTATCGGCTAAATATATTTGAAGGATCAACTCAAACATTTTACTCCGACAGGCTTCCGAGCGGATCTTCATGCGAAAGCTGTTTACACCAAAATTTTTTTAAGAAATAAAATTTGTTTATTACTATTCTCTGGAGATTTCAACTAAACGTTTGGAATACTCGCTCTTAATTTCTATCGGCTGGACATGTTTGAAGCAACAGTTTAAAAACACAAATCACTCGACAGATTGCCGCGGCCGCGCGAGCACATCTACACGCGAAAACTGCTGGAGCAACTGCAGAATACCCTGCCACCCAGTACTGAATCTTTTGTCCTTGTTTTTATTACGCATCTATTTTTATAGAACGAGGAATGCGCAGTAATAAATTACCGCAGTGGCTGGGTATTCTGCAGTTAAGCCAAAAAAAATTGCGAGCTCGTATTCTAGTTGTTAAATATACAGTGGGTAGAGAACCAATCAAATCTCTTAAAATTCAATATCCAGTTGTTTGTTTTTAATAATATCTCATATACATGCTTTTGACCATATATAGATAAAAGCCGCGAAAATCTAAACCAGAGCCGTGTTTACAATTTTTCTCGCCCGAAAAATAATCAAAACAAATCTAAACGTGCCACAAAATATGGCATGAAACTGTGTACTGCTGTAAGCTGAATTTTTAAAGCGTGTACCCAACACTAAAGACCGATTAGTTGTTGCCATGTTGGAAAATAAAAGTTTCAGCAGAATGTTTGATTCATATATCCAGTTGTTTGTTTTTAATAAAACAATTATTTCACTCACGCTTGTTGGATATGAGGTGAAATAGCCAACTCGGCGCTTCCAACGCGTGTTCGTGGAATAATTATTAAGTATAGGTCAGCTTGGAGTCCTTTCAAACCATGTGACATCATGAATCGTTGTCGTATGTTTTGAATTTTATTCACACTAAATGCACTTTTTAACAGCTTATTTCGGTAACTTAAAATGGTCAGGTAAGCACTTTTATCCATTTACAGCCGAATTAAAATTTTGAAAAATCCCTTAGAGCTATAATGATAGACAAAATTGCTTCAGAAGCACTTTTATGCAACGTCACGGCCAGCCTCGATATGGCGAACCGTCTTCGGGAACGTGAAACTACATTCTGAATAATGAAAACCAACAGTTAACTCGGTAATTGCGAATTCGCAAGAGTGAACTCGCCACAAAAGCTGTCATACCTTGAATTGATATATTCATTCAAAGTAACTGATAGATCTGTGCGGCCTCGTATCAACGTCTCCATACCCATCCAGATTTCAGGTCTCTTCCAGAGGGCGTTGGCTACAAACTCTAAAAGCGCATCAATCGACGATGCACAGTTCATGCTATCAAATACGACGCCAGCAGGCCGTAAAGTAGGGATCTGACAAGCAAACTCCGCTGCACACGTCCTCACATCCTCGTTCTCGTCCTCAAGCAGTTGCATTGCGGCCAGAAGCACACTGTGGATAAAGATAATCATTATTTAACAAACTTCAAAGATAAAGGACAAGCTAATGATTAACTTTATTATAGACTCTCGCGAATAGCTAGTTTACAGATATACTAAGAAAAGAAGTTAAGAATATGTATATATATATAAGAACTCGAGTTACAATATATATAGTTAAAAAAATTAAAATAATTAAGATTCATTCAAAGTTTATGTTTATAGACCGGATGATCAAGGAGGCCCAGTGCCTGTTTGCACGAGGAAAATTCGAGGAAAAAATCTAAATTCAGTCAAGATTTCTTTACTCGACCGTAGTCGTTTTTATCAAAGTTCTCACACTTTTTAGAATCCAGCAGTTTCCAGGTTATTTAGGAATTTTTTTGGAATCAAAAACAGGTACAAAAAGAAGGCACCGACAAAATAAATTAAAGACTTTTTAGAATCCAGCAGT
>JAOBRD020275423.1:0-10255 GCA_027575215.2 Hydrozoanthus sils | reverse complement strand
CTCGATTCGTCCTGTTTCGTCTTGTCTCGGCCTCGCCTCGATTCGTCTTGTTTCGTCTTGTCTCGCCTCGATTCGTCTTGTTTCGTCTTGTCTCACCTCGATTCGTCTTGTTTTGTCGTTTTTCGTCTCATCTTGTCTTGTTTTATTTTGTCTTACTTTACCATACCTTTACTCAAATTACCCTTGTTATTGTAAATTATTTTATTTAGGGATAAATAAAAATTTTCGAATTAAATCCTTTGTTTGCGAAAACTAACCTCGATTCGAGGCCAGGTCCGACAGTTCAACCACCGTGTCAGAAAATGACACTTTGCCTTGACGCAATTTTTTATAAGCAGTGGGAAAAAATTCGTAAGAGGTTGACTACTTTAAACTTGTTTTTGGATAGAACTGTTATTACAATTTTCCTAACACTTGAGGCATCTATTTCTTTGAATTAAAAATCATGATAAATGTTGGCGATATAGAAACATAAATTAACCACCTTTGTGTGTCTAGCTTGAAAGTATGGTGATTGGACACGACAATCAGGGAGCCGATCCCAATTGGTTCCTGGAGGAAGTCGAAGTTGATGTTCTCGAGACAGGAGATCGTTACTTATTCCACTGCGGCCGATGGCTACAGGCTGACGATGGAAAGAACGAAGCAGAGACGATTTTGTACCCTCGTAAAGGTGAATGTCCTTCTAAAGGCAGTTTTGGTGTGCCTTTGCAAAGAAGGTTGATCAATTCAGTTAGAATTTAAAATTTTCAAAGGCAGCTATTGTAAGAGGGTAAAAAAATGTTGTTCTGCTCCTTTCGTGTTAAAGTGCATATGTAGTGAAAAATTTTATTACTTCAGTGGGCAGGCCTCGCTAAATAAAGAATAGCGGTGAAGAAAACGTTGTCAAAATCTTTTATGGTTCTTGAGATATTAACACTTAAAGTCTTCAACTGATAACATCATGAGTGGTTCCGACAAATTTGCATTTTTTAAAAAATCTGCTATCAATTCATAACCTCTGGATGGTATTTAAAGCCAAAGTAGGGCTGCTGACGTTTCTTGAGGTAGATACATCATCAGTCCAAATTTGGCTCAAATTCATCCAGAGGTTATGGATTAGTAGCAGATTAAGAAAAGTGCAAATTTGTCGGAACCTCTTGTGACGTCGTCAGATGCAGACTTTATAAAAATGTTAATATCTCAAGAAGCATAAAAGATATTAACAAAAAAATTTCACCGCTATTCCACATTTAGCGGGATCTATCCACTGAAGTAATAATATCTTTTCCTTTAATGCACTTTAAGTAAATCCAACAGTATTCGCAAGAAAAAAGTTTTTCGCATCAACGGGGCATGGAACAGGAAAAGTGAGAAAACTTCTGTGGTCTACAAATTATCAGGTCTAGGGTTGCGACCCTTTTGGATGATCCGGATCTAAATTTTAAGATCGTCTGGATCATTCCGCATCAAAAGAGCCAACAAAGTTTTCCCTAGCGCGGATTCATCAGTTTCTTTGATGCGCCACGATCTTGGGCAGTTGTCCAGGATCATTGTTCCAGATCCGAATCATCCCAAAGGAATTCACCCCAAGTCTAGCTCTTTCTTTTTATTATTTTTTCAAACAACTCCATATAAACAAACTAATGTTTCGGATTAGTCTTCTTTGAAAATCCTTTCGCACTGTTGTCACAATGTTTGAAAACGACTGATTATAATCTTTGTTTTAGGACAATCTCTTGTTGATGAGGAACAAATAGGCGTCGGCCATGAAAAACTTGGTACGTTTCGCATATTACTTGATTCTTAGTTTTTTTTTTATTGAATAGTAATATTTTCAAGAAGGTACATTGAAAAGTGTATTTAAAACTGAGTAAAGCTTAACGAGTCACAATGAATGTGCTTTTATGTTTTCTGCAGTTGGAAGTGGGGTGGACGGAGCCTTTAACGAAGGTGAGTTTTGAACCTTTTTATTCTGTATTCTGAATAATAAAGCTAAGGTTATGTTCCTGTTTGAAATAGGTTGCGGTTTTTACTTTATCTTGTTCAACCATTCCAGGTGAACTCCGATTTAATTAACACAGCCAGACAACAGTATACTCGCGCGCGTTACAGTGTTTTCAAGCAGAGCTCGAGAAGAGACCAACTCCCTCCCTGTAGCTATAATAACTTCCCTCCTACGATTTTAGCATCATAGCAACATCAAATTTTATTGAATAACACTTTCATTGGTTGTTTTCACAATTAACTACACAATATCAAACTGAATTTCATTTACCTGCACCACTTTTTTTAGTAAGAACATCTAGACAAGTTTTGATGTAAAACTATACCAGAAGAAATCGTTTTTATTGACCTTATGTTTCTGCACTAAAAAGTGGCTAAAATGTTCTAAGGCAAAAACTGGCCTAAGTCATACTTAAACGGTGTGCTTTTTTTCCCAATTTTATTTTATAAAAAGGTTTTATACTAAACAGTGACCCAGCTGTAAAGTTGTGAAAGGGCAACGTCGTACAAGTAATCGCAGTTTAAGCAATTGAGAAAGAAAGTTCATTTTTTTAGAAACCCTAGCTCTATTGGATTCGAACTAATATTCTCGTGATACTTATCCAGTACTCTAACAAATGAACTATGAAACCATTTCTGTTGGGAGCAAATCAGTTCTTCTGGTGAAGTTTGGTGCCGTTTGAAGCTCGATCATAACAAAACAGTAAACCAATATACTTAATAGCAAAAGTGTCGAACAAAATATCCGGCAAAGAACGACTATTTTGTCATCTTGACGCGTTTTAATATTCTTTGCCAAAGGGAGATCAGTAAGTGTAACTTTATTCAGAAAAAAGTAGTTACTAATGGCATCAAGAGCATTTCCTAGGGAAAAACAAACAAACCGTCTGGTGTAAAGATCTAAAATGTTTAGTTATGTTTTTAACATTTGGTTGTTTGCTCCAGATATGGAATACGAAGTTGAAATCAAGACTGGTGAAGAATCTGGCGCGGGAACAGATTACAATGTGTATCTTCAGCTGTTTGGCGAAAATGGAGAGACTAAGAGAATAGACCTGCGACAGGACAAGAATGCAAGATGGTTCCAGAAAGGAAGCCTTGATCGATTCAGGTTCAAGGGAAAAGACATTGGCAAGGTATTCAGTGAATTACATCGGATATGTAAAAATGTACAAAAGAAAATTATTTACGGTAAATGAGGAGAGATAAGTCCTAAACACTGCTCATATAAATGCAAAATTCAATCCTTTTAACAGAGTTTGAAAGGAAGCGTTCTTGACTTTACATGTAGTGTTAAATTATGACTCTGCGATTTATGTTGTAAACTGATCGTTTTTCTCACATATTTTAGGTATTAAAATATTTGATTTCGTGAATTTCAGCTTGAACGAGTTAACGTGGGTCATGATGGCTCAGGAAAAAGCAATCAGTGGTTTTTAGAGGAAGTTGTTGTCTATGTTATTGAACGAAACGAACGGTACATATTCAAATGCAACCGCTGGATTGGTGGAAGCGACGCGCAGTGTGATCTAGCTGTCGGTACGTGTATTATATTAAAAGAACTGCACTTTACACTTCACGCTTATTGAAAGAGACAAATTGCATTACACTTTTGAACTTTGAAGTTTGTTGAAATATTGAGTATTTACTGAATCTATCTTTAAGGACAAACAAGACATACTGTCGTTTATGAGCTTCAACCATTGTTTCGATTAAAAATCAGGTTTCTTTAAGATGAGGGGTTTTGTATCTTTGCTTTTACCCGCTGATTAACATGTAATGCATTTTGGACCTTTTGGATCTATGCGAAGGTGATAGACATTTTCAGCAATAATATTGCCGCGCTATCTCTGGCCGGATATTGCATTAGAAAAGTGTCCACTGAAGCAGTTAAAATCGGTTCTTTGACGTTCTTGAGTTTGGTAATTGAGTATCTATGAAGGCATTATCAATGTCTCTGTTTTAACTGTGCAAGTTGAAAGCAGTGTTTTCTTTAAAATAGCCCATAGAACGTGCGGTTTGATTTCTTCTTTGTTTCAAAATCGCGCGACGTGTAAAAACTGAACTGTCTTTATTTTTGTCATAATACGTGTTTTGCTGCTGTTTGCTTTTATTCACTTGATAGTTAAGTTTGTTTATTCCTTCTTGGCAAACACAGTTTTCTTTGTTGTACATTCATTGAACAGCTAGGTGAAGCGATACGAAGTAGTTCGGAGAATATTATTTTTGATTTTCCAACTATTAAAGCAACGCTTTTTTTAAAGAAAAACATCTCTAGTTGTTATACGTCAATACGAAATTGAATAAAACCTTGTCGGTAAAATAAACTGCTCGATAAAGTAAATTACTCAAAACATCAACTAGAAATATTCCCAACATTACGTCAATTATAGCAAAATAATTATTTATTCCCCGAACGGTGGCTGGCAGGCAAAAATACAGGAGTATAGTTTATTTTGTTTTAGTCAACTTTTGTTTGTTATTTATACTCTCAAAAAATTATATTCATTTTTTCCTGCTCCGATCCTTTTGTGAGTCAAAGTTGTCAAATTTTATGAAGATTGTCAATATCTGAACTTGTTATGATAATGAACACATAGTGACTTTTTATTTTCTGTTTATTTTTCTGACAAAAGTTCAATTGTTTTTGGAAATTTCTTAATTTGAAAACGAGTTTGGTAGAATAAATGCTGGTTTGAAATGATTAACAGAGGAAGAGATGTACTTTTGAACTGGCTAAGAAAACAAAAAGTAAAAATTATCAAAAATTGTAATATATGGCTGGTATGACAAACAGAGCAGCTAAAATAAAACATAGGTGTGTCGGAATAATGGAAAGATGTCATTGCCTTTGTTGTCTTTAATCCTTGCAAATTTTACTCGGAAAGCTCTGTTAAGCACTTATTAATAGTTGAGACAAACGCTCTGACATTTGCAAATTACAACGTTCTCTCGCTTGGAGTCTATGCGAGATCAAAGTGTACTGTCTTAAACCTTTTTTTTTCTCTTGCAAACAGATTCTTGGGGATTTTATCAAATGGGTGAGTATATTTTAGCTAAATTTCTCGTTCTGCTGAGTAACTCTGCAAGATTAGCCGTTGTTATAAGTTTAAAGAATCTGGAATGATAGTTAGTGCTTCTTTAATAACGTAGTAGCAACAATGTCGTCCACAGTTTCGTTCTAAATTGCATTTGTTTGGTAAAATTTTGAGTCTTTCTGTGTTTTTCTGCCGTCAGTCAGTAATATGTAAACAATTTTAAGTTAAACTATGAAAACATCGGACGAGAAAAAGTTCTTCATGAAGGCATTTAAGGTAGTTGGTTCGATGTTTCTTTTATTGTTGATTTTTGCAAGAGTTAATTGTCTTTTCAGAATGCTGTGAACTATGGAAGAATTTGACCTTTTTTTTATCGTGGTTGGCCCATCGAAACAACTTTCGTAGTATCTTAATGTATAAAAAGAGACATGCGAATGCTGCCCCTAGCCGAGTACTGTCCTAGATAGTTAAATGTGAAGTTAAGTACCATAAAACACAATTATCAACTCCTCCACTCTGTTTGTACTGGTAATCAAATGGTTTGGAAAGCAACTTGGGATTAATCGGCACAAGCAAATACTTCAAAGACTAACACAAAGTTAAACGAGCGAAGCCAGTTCAAACTGTTGTTTTGGAAATATTTACGATTTATTTCCAATAGTTTTTCTATGCATATTGTTACACAATTTTTAACCACTAAATTTCTGTTTAACGTTTTAACAACCACTTACAAATTAGGTGCTGAATGAAAGTATTGTGTTACTCTGAAACAAATCTATTTTAAGTCTATTCTAGACCAAATTCACTTATTCAAACTCGTCTTTCTACCATGCGGGCGGTCTTAACGCAGACCGCTTTACTAAATTTTCGTTGGATATTTAGCACTAAATCTAGCATATTTCCCGTCGTTTAGTACATGAAACACGCATGAGAGAAATCTCAATTAATAATTGCGTGGATAAAGCTCAGATAGTGGGTGCCATCAACATCTCTCTGATAGATAGTTGGGCTTAAGGCACTATTGTAATACCTCTAGATCAAAAGTCGTGTGGTTATGAAATAAGTACGGTGTCAGGAGCTTTCGAACCTTGACCAACAGTTGTGTGAGTTAATCTGTTTGCTTCAACTAACGATAAAGTCAGTATTTCATTAAGTCGGTTTCTGACATTTTTTAATCTTGGAGTCACGAGAGGAACAGGCAATAGGACTCGAGGTTCCCTTCGAGGTCTGCCATCCGGGGCCCACGGTTAAACGTCCTTATCCGAGAAGACACGAAAGTCTAACCGTTTGTAGATGTTAGATCAAAGGCAGCACCTTCTCCTCAGTTAGTTCAAAACCTTGAATGATATGGCTGGGAATCGAACCCGGGCCTCCCGCACGGCAGACTGGCATCTTACAAACTAGGCTAACTAGGCAGTTGGTTTTGGGCCTGGGCAACACTTCATTGACGTTCATTTCAAAGTACAACAAAACTAACGGTTGCATTTAATATTATTTCGGGCAGTTGGTCGTGAACCGGACATTCCCGATCTGCTGGAGTATATGCAGTCGGGCGACCTCACCAAGATGATCCATGCAGCAGTGTACCTACAGCATCTTTGTTATCAAGATGAAGGTGTAAAAGCCAGAGTCAGGTAAAATCAGCTCCCAGTTCTTCATCAATCATAGCTGGGTTATCACTGCTAAAAAAGCTAAATCCTTTTTCGAGCCTAAGTGGCTCATAGGCCGGCGCTTATCTCCGGTTTCTATGAGTCTTTGACTCCCCCTGGAACTAATCTATTGCAGGTTAACTCCCAGTAGAACTGGTACTCAACTGAACTATAAATGTAATTTATAACAGCGAAATATAATAGAACGGAGAAAAGAACAAAATTTGTAATGCCCGCAGACGCTTCTCTTAAAACTTCCAAGTTGTTGAGCTCGCAAGGAATTGTGGTAAAACAAGTAGCCGCTCTTTTTTGGTTATGGTGGACTGAAATTTTGGAAGGACTCCTTGCATGTTGTGAAGTCTTTTCGATCAGCGTTTCAGATTAACATTTTTTGTTCTAACGAACAGTAAGGAAACAACGAAGAATAAAATTGTTATATGATTTAGAAACATTACACGAAAACGAATCACTTACGATTCAAGTTTAAGAGAAGGGTTTCTTCCTCTGCCTCAAGAACTACTGGTTACTAAGTCGCTGGCTCTTAGATACTTTACTTTAGTATTTACCAGCTGGGCTACGCGCGATTTGATTGGTTTAGAAATAGTTTTTTTCAAAACACGGGATATTTAAAAGAGCCCAATGAATTTCTGTTTTACGCCATTTACGACATTTTATAGTAGCAAACTGTCAAAACATGTTTGTTGTATGTTAGGCTGCGCATGCTCAAGCGTGAGTCTCGCCACGCTCAGTGTTTCAAGTGATAAAAGTGGTTTTTTTTTTCTTAAAAATCTTTCGTTTTTTTTTTGAAAGGAAGTTTGTTGCCTCGCTGCTATATGGTGGCAGTTATTATACTTCAATTTCGGTGGATAGTGGCTTAATGAATATCTATCTCATGCCTTCGGCGCTCAGTAGATATTCTGCCACTATCAAACTCAATTGAAGTAGAATGAGTGTAAAGTATTTTTTGTTTACAGTTAGTGCACGTAACCGTTGCTCTAATTTGAATTTTTGGTTAACAGAAAGCTGGGCGGTATCGAGATTCTAGTAACCTTATTGGAACACTCTCACGAGCGGGTGAGATACGCTGCAGCCTGTGTGTTACGGAATATATCGTACAGCACAACGACGGACGAGAACAAGGTAAAGCGTCTTTGCATGCCACTGATTGTACAACCTTATTGTTAAGCTGAATATTCCATTACACGGTTCTTAAAAGAGCACGTGGCCTAAACGAGCTTTGACTCTGAACGTGTTTGTGCTCAATTGTGGTTGCAATCATTCTTAAAGCATTTCTGTTTAATGTTTTAGTAACTTGAAAACTCGTCATAACGAAAGCTAAAGCTGTTTAGGTATTTTCAATCTTGTTAGCTATTAGCTGTAATCTAACGTTTTCTAATTTGTCTGTTTGAAGATTCGTATTGCTGAATGTGGAGGAGTTGTTGCTCTGATAAGAATGCTACAACGCACTCAGGAGGAGCAGGTACGTTTAAATGACAGAACGGTAGTTATGATAGAAACGATAACGTTAACGATAACGGTAACAATAACAATAACGATAACGGTAACGCAACCGTGTAACGATAAAAGTAACGAAACCGTGTAACTATAACAGTGACAATAATGTTAACAATAACAGTAACGAAATGGTAACGTTAACGATAACAATAACAATAACGGTAAAGAAACCGTGTAACGGTAACGATAACAGTAATGAAACCGTGTAACGGTAACGATAACAGTAACGAAACCGTGTAACTGTAACAATGACAATAACGATAACAATAACAGTAACGAAATGGTAGCGTTAACGATAACGATAACAGTAACAAAAACGGTAATGATAACAGTAACAATAATGACAACGGTTGCGAAAACGATAGTAACGAAATAATATCGGTAACAGTAACGATACAGTAACGATAGCAGTAACGAAATAGTATCGATAACAGTAACAATAACGATACAGTAACGATAACAGTAACGAAATAGTATCGATAACAGTAACAAATAACGATACAGTAACGATAACAGTAACGAAATAGTATCGATAACAGTAACAACGATACAGTAACGATAACAGTAACGATAACAGTAACGATAATAGTATCGATAACAGTAACGACGATACAGTAACGATAACAGTAACGATAACAGTAACGATAATAGTAACGAAATAATATCGATAACAGTAACAACGATAACGGTAGCTGATAACAGCAATGGTAACATTGACACGCTGCCAGTGTGGTCGGGTTAGATTTAAAAGAAGTTCTTGCAAAAAGCTCGGTTTTGTTTGGACTAAAGTAACTTCATACGGATTTGCTTGAGCGCTTGCATGAACAGAGGCACCACGGTAACTTAGTTCGAGTAGGGTAAACAAGGTAAATGAGTTTCGAGATACCATCGAATTTTTGCCGTATATATTCCCGTTTATTTGAAAGTTATTTGATTGTATATTAGTTATACAGAGTATGCTCGGCTATCTACCGAGGATATCTGCTGTAAGTAGTCCGCATCGGTTACCCTTTGAAAGTGCCTATGAAGTGAGAAATTTTATTACTTCCGTGGATAGACGTTGCTAAATAAACAAATTTGCATTTTATTTAAATATGCTGCCAATCCATAACCTTTGGGTGTGTTTAAGCCAAAGTTGAGCTGCTGATGTATCTCGAGGTAGATAGATCACCCGTGCAGGTTTGGTTGAAATTTATCCAAAAGTTATGGATTGGCAGCAGATTTAAATAAAACGCAAACTTGTTGGAACTCCACATGACGTCATCAGTTGAGGACTTTAGATGTTAATATCTCAAGAACCATAAAAGATTTTTTTTTTTAATTTTTCACCGCTATTCCTCATTTAGCAAAGTCTACCCACTGAAGTAATAGCATTTTTTGCTTCATAGGCAATTTGAAGCTGTATCCTAGTCCCCTGAAACAATTGCTTAGCCTGTTCTAATCTTTTGATAATTTTTTCTTGTAGGAAAGACAAGTCATTCTGACCATAATACGCAATCTTTCAGGCGTACAGGTAAATAAATTTATAGGACACTGTTTTCTGACCAGGTGATTCTGTGCCTTACATCACAATTTTCGCTGCTGATTAGAATCCGTCCTCTCTTCATCAGAACAGAACATTTGTGAAGAAAAAGTTAATTTAGTGTATCTGAAATTTTTTTTCTCTTTTTCCCGCAAGGTTCTAAGGCTGTTGATTCTCCGAGAATGTCTACATATCTTTGTTATTATCATCCTCGTCCCGTATTCTGGTTGGGACAAACTCAAAGCTCTTAGAGAGCCAATGGCCCGCGATAGAGATTGGCCAGCGGTTTTGGAACACGTGACCCGTATAATTAGAAACCTGTCATCAGCTGGAAGTGATGCTAGGGAATATTTGAGAGAAGAAGAAGCTTTGATTGATTGCTTCGTGTGGATAATACGAGTCAGTGTCAGGAGTAGACATTATGACAACAGGGTAAGTTCTAAGCGAAGCGAGACAGCAGCATATTCGCACGGCAACTCGATTTTGATGTGGTTTCCGTCCGTGGGTTCCGTCTGTTTTCCAGCCTCGTTGACCCTGCCCCCCCC
>JAOBRD020275323.1:0-23112 GCA_027575215.2 Hydrozoanthus sils | reverse complement strand
GTGCACTGATAGATGGAGGAGAGGTAAAGAGCACTGACAGAGGGAGGGGTAAGGAGCACTGACAGAGGGAGGGGTAAAGAGCGCTGACAGAAGGAGGAGGGGTAAAGAGCACTGACAGAGGGAGGGGCAAGGTGCACTGATAGATGGAGGAGAGGTAAAGAGCACTGACAGAGGGAGGGGTAAGGAGCACTGACAGAGGGAGGGGTAAGGAGCACTGACAGAGGGAGGGATAAAGAGCACTGACAGATGGAGGGGCAAGGTGCACTGACAGAGGGAGGGGTAAAGAGCACTGACAGAGGGAGGGGTAAGGAGCACTGACAGAGGGAGGGATGAAGAGACCCTTCGAGCGCTTCTTACAAAAGCTCTTGACTTAAAGAATAGGATTTCAACAGTATCAGCTCTCCTCTTTCAAATGTTTTATATAAACTCAGTAATATATCTGTATCTATAGGATCAACAGGGAAGCTACCCTCTATGTAAACTATTTAGTTTGCTAATACTCGGTTGGCTGTCATTAGCCTTTCAGAGAGTTATAACATGCAACACATTGGAAGAGTACCAGCTCCGGCGGCTATGTTACACCGCAAAAAAACATCCTGGAACAAAGCGAAATAAGTCAAACGTTGCAGATGGAGATTGCATGAGTCAACCATAAGTGGAATGCCAACCTTCTGTATCTTTATGAGCACTGAAAGACGTACACTATTATCGTAGATTCAGTACAAGAAATGTAGCCGGATTGCACTGGCAACCAGAGACGCCGCCATCATCGTCATCGTCATCGTCATCGTCATCGTCATCGTCATCGTCATCGTCATCGTCGTTGTCGTTGTCGTTGTCGTTGTCGTTGTCGTTGTCGTTGTCGTTGTCGTTGTCGTTGTTGCTGTTGCTGTCGCTGTCGTTGTCGTTGTTGTTGCGGTTGTCATTGTAATTGTTGCTGTGTCATTGTCATTGTCGCTGTCGTTGTCGTTGTCATTGTCATTATTGTCATCGTCCTTGTCATCGTCATCTACCTACTGATTTAACTAGTAATTAGTTGAGTAAGCACTCAATTACCTACTTATACTTACTTACTTACTAATGTTAACCTGCTTACTTATTTACTTACTCACTTACCTACTTACCTAATTACTTTCTTAATAACTTATTTATTCACTTACTACTTACCTAATTACTTTTTTTATTTACTTACTTAATTACTTGCTCACTTACTTTTTTACCTGCTTACTTGCTTACATATTTATTTACTTACTTACTTACTTATTTACCTGCTTACTTCCTTACTTATTTACGTACTTATTTACTAATTACTTATTCACTTACCTACTTACTTATTTACCTGCTTACTTGCCTGCTTATTTACCTACTTACTTTCTTACTTACTTATTCACTTACCTACTTACCTAATTACTTTCTTAATTACTTACTTACCTAGTTATTTACCTGCTTACTTGCCTAATTATTTACTTACTTACTTATTCACTTACCTACTTACCTAATTACTTTCTTAATTACTTACATACTTACTTAGTTACTTACTTACTTGCGTACTTATTTACTTACTAATCACTTACTTAATTACTTACTTACTCACTTACTTATTCACTTACCTACTTACCTAAATACTTTCTTAATTACTTACTTACTTGCTTACTTAATTAATCATTTACTTCCTTTCATTATTTACTTACTTACTTACTTACCTAATTATTCACTTACCTACTTACCTAATTACTTTCTTATTTACTTACTTACATACTTGCTTAATTACTTACTTACTCACCTACCTACCTGCTTATTTACCTGCTTACTTGCTTACATATTTATTATAACTTATTTACTTACTTATATACTTAATTATTTACTTATTCACTTACCTATTTACTTACTTACTTACTTATTTACCTGTTACTTGCCTAATTACTTGCTTACCTACTTACTTACTTATTTACCTGCTTACTTGCTTGCTTACTTACTTACTCACTTACATACTTACTTACTTACTTACTTCATCACTTACCTACTTACTTATTTACCTGCTTACTTGCCTACTTATTTATTTACTTACTTAATTACTTACTTATTCAGTAACTTACTTACTTACTTACTTTCTTAGTTACTTACTTACTTATTCACTTACCTACTTACCTAAATACGTTCTTAATTACTTACTTACTTGCTTACTTAATTAATTATTTACCTCCTTACTCATTTACTTACTTACTTACTTACCTATCTACTTATTCACTTACCTACTTACCTAATTACTTTCTTATTTACTTACTTACTTACTTGCCTACTTACTTATTCACTTATCTACCTACTTATTTACCTGCTTACTTGCTTACATATTTATTATAACTTATTTACCTACTTATATACTTAATTATTTACTTATTCACTTACCTACTTACTTACTTACTTATTTATCTGCTTACTTGCCTAATTATTTGCTTACCTGCTTACTTACTTACTTATTTACCTGCTTACTTGCTTACTTACTTACTTACTTACTTACTTACTTACTTACTTACTCACTTACCTACCTACCTACTTACTTACTTACTCATTCACTCACTCTCTCACTCACTCACTTACTTATTTACTTATTTCCTTTCTTACTTACTCACTCACTCACTCACTTACTTAGTTATCTATTTACTTACTTACTTACACCTTTTGCTGTTCATTTATACAAATAATATAGATCCATTAAGGTCAACAGTTGAACTATACGGCGAATAAACGTTCAAAAGCACTTCTGTGAACTTCGTTAAGGCGAACGAACTTACGTTAACGCTATTTCCTTTGTACTAACCTCCAATTGCATCAACGGACGAACAATTGCACATTTTGACAATCAAAGGTAACAAGAGTATTTTCAATCTCGCAAAAGAAAAATATAATGGTTGGCACCATCAGAAAATAAGTTGCATAACATGACAATTATTGGCGTGTTAGAGACATACAGTGTAATTTGCATAGAGACACACAATCAATTGCTATATAATCGTTAGTACGAAGCGGTCAATCATTAACGCATTTGTTCACTGTCAGTCAGTGAGATACGTTAGTCAATCACTCAAACACTTACTCACTTAGAGTAGTTTCCGATCTCGTTTCATTCGGTTTACATTCTTTTGCTTGATAGCTTTGGCCATAACCAGAACATCTGTACTCTATGTACTTTGGCAGAGATGTGAACCATCACATATAACTCAGTTGTATTTGGTACGGCTCTCATTCTTACAAATGTACCTACAAAACGTGTTTTAATCAAACAAAAAAAGCAACATGTATGTGCCATATTTTTCTTCTATTCAAATCTCTGAATTGCTTTGGGCGCCACATACAAGATACACTTCAAAAACAGAAAAGATACAAGACAATTTTCAACAAGAAGTTGCTTCACCTCCTTTTTGAAACAATCTGTACATACGAATCTACAGCATCACTTGTACATATACTATATAACATAAAAACGAGTCATATGTTTTAGATTTTCCAAACACAATTGAGTAAACAACTTTGGTGATTATCAATTTTCATTTTGATTTAAGTTACCTTACCGATCAGGGCTGTTTAAGTTGTTTAAGTTCACATGTACAGTAAAGATATAGATATACATGCATATATATATTTTCTAGTTTAAAAAGAGATAGCAGTTAAATATCAAATCTCCTATCTCTGCCAGTTTAACTTGAACGAACGATGGGTAGTTGAAAACTTAGTTTAGATTCTTAATAATTTGTATCTATAACTACTGTGTTTTATTCCTTTGCACGTCTTGATCTCTGAGCGCTAACGCACTTTATAGTCATGTTTGGCTTATAATGGTTGTAAAAGAATTTTTTAGTTTTTCGTTCCTATAGTTTTGCAGCGGAGTTTTGCTTAAAAAGCTAAAAGCATCTGTTGCATGAAGCAGACACATTGTGCGTCATTCCTTGATTGAAACACTTTAAAACTTAGTTTTCAATGTCTTGCTGTAGCTGCGCCGAGACGCTGGCTGAGTGTCACGCGCGATTCTTTTCTGGATTGAGTCTAAAACAAGATCGCGCGTGGGTGTGCAGGCTTTATTATATATATATATCCACAAGTCAGTTTAAATACCTGCTTAGATTAATTAAAAAAATCGCTTTTACAGGTAGCAAGATACAACCCATGACTGATTAACAACACTGTAGACAAAGCGTTTTAATCGTTTCGAAATTGAAAGCGGTCTGTTTTTTTTTCTAATTTGTTAAACGACACATGCAAGGTACTTGATCGGCACTAGAAATATTTTTGTACAAATTTCTAAGCACTCTTTTCCAAACTTGATCTCTTGGGGTTTTTTCCGTTACTACGAAAATTTGAGAACCATGGGAAATTCGGCAACTGGGAGCTTCATCGAAAATAATAAGTAAAGATCAACTTTATGAAAAGAAAGCACGAAAGGTTTTGGCTTATCGCTGTTTGCTATTGTCCCGAGGACGGTACCAATTTACAATAGACGGGTACAACAATTCACAGGTGCTACCGAGTCTTTTTTGTGGTTCAACGAAAACTCATGTCAAACGGACCACTTAACTTGCTCTAAACCATAACAAATTCAAAACATCAGAATACTATCCGTAAAGTCGTATTCACTGAGAAAATGAGTTCCCTAATTTTTTACTTAATCCAAAGATTATGTCATTTTTCTTTTTTTAGTCACTACTACAAAAAATCTTGACGTACGTGGCTGCAGAAAAAGAACACGTTTTTAAGGTGATATTACATCGTGGAGCTGACATGTTGGTCACTGCATGGAACAAAGATCCTCCAACTTTCACTTTCTTGTTTTCTAGGGTAACTTTAGATAGAGCGGAAACATGTTTTGGTAAACGACATGAATGAATATACCCGAGAGTTGCTCTCTAGAGAAGATCGCGTTTGGTTTATGGTTTTGCGGGCTAGTAACTCTTGTTTTGTGTTAGCTTTGTTGTTGGTTAAGAGTTCAACACTTTTGAATATTCATTAAAACATTTTAAGCAGTTTCGTGTAACGATTCCAAGTTTCTGTAGGCGTGTTAATTTGAGTGAAAGCATTTAAACGAAGCTATGAGGCAGATTCGAATTGAACTGAGTTATAAAAACTACGCGTCTCTGAACAGTTTCTTTGTTGAATTCTTTCGTAATGGCACTTTCTTTTGTTGAGTGGCCGTTGTTCATGTCTGACAGAGCTTATTCTTTTATTATCAACATATGTTTGAGCAAGATGGCCATCAATGAGCGAGGATGACAAGATGGTAGCTTTAGTTCAAAATCAACATAACAATAACATACTCCAAAGCAACTGGTTTAGCTTCTATGTTTCATTTCAGAGCTATAGTTTAATCAGTCACATAATAGAGGCATGTACAACGCTTTTAGTTTATTCAAGTGCTTGTAATATTTTAAAACATGTGTGAAGGCCTTTGTAGTCCTTCAACTCAGATTCAGACTTAAGACGTCAAGTCACTCAATTCGGCCTACTGCACGATTCGATTCAGACGATAAACTGCCGAATTTGACGAACATTGATTTGTGAATGCTACCCATATTTTTCAGATTTCTTAGAAAGTCAATTGTAGTAGATCACTAGTTGTAGCAATAGTAAACAAATGTTGACCTTAAGGGATCACAGGCGCTGGAATTTCATTCACAACTTGGTTTGTCTCACGTGGTAGCTAAGTCATTCCGATGCGAACAATGGAAAGAGTTTGAAAGCGGGAGTCGTATTGTCACAAGCTCCATTCATGAACGGAAGCGCGTGCGAAACGTGCAGGCAATCTCATTTACCGCCATAATATAATGAGTTGTATAAGCAAGTGGCGTGTTGGTCAGCATGCTGCAAAGCCAGTGAAGACCTCGCCTTTGTTCGCCAGTAACCACTTCAACTCATTTGCTTTGTGTAACAGAATTAGCCACGCGAACAATGTAAATCACATTGTGTTGTGACTGAATAGAACTGAATTAGGACTGTTCGTGAGTCAAAATGGCACCCAAACATCGGACAATTCGAGGCTATAAAACACCACATTACGCCACTTATGCCCATGTTTCCTCGATATACTATACCATCTGACACCCTCACACAATTGTACGTCCTTAAATCGCAACTGGAGTGATACCGCCCAGAGGAGTAAGCAAGTCTCAACTTGTCCTCCATTAACGGGTGCTTCGCTTTGTGTCTGACCTAGAGTAAAGCATTTTCATGCATTGTTATTAATTGTGATACAGTCGAACAATTCTTTTCTTTATTTAGCCTATTATTTCGAATACCATATACTTCAACCTTTACAATGATAGCTCCGATTAAGATTTTTCTCTAATTTCTAAAGTCTCAAGATAAGTGTTACAAATCTGACCTTGACTAGTATACTATGTTTACATCGCTGAGCTAAGTTTACTTCTAACGTGCATTAAAACGGGGTGTGGCCAACTTGAAGTTGTTTAGTGTGGTTAATAGAAGGCCAACAAATCTAAAGGAATGCTATATACAACTTAGACGTTTGTTTTGTTTCTGTGGAATCGAATTCAACAATCTTCTCATTGTTTTAATCGGGTTGGCTCGTGGTCTAGTAGTATCTTTAAGGAGTAGTTTTTCCAGTGAAACTGCAATAAACATCATAGCTTTCTAGAATACCGTTATTTTATCAAATAAAAACAAGGCGTTGATTCATTAGGGGATAAGAAAGCTCCAACGATTAGCATAGCTCAAAGGAGAGGTGTGCGTAATTTAGTAGCCACATGTGTGTCCTTGAGGGCATTTTTCTCTAACTCCAATATCGACATTTCTCCTTTTGTCGTACATACTGGGTGCTTTGACTGTTGTTCTTGCCGTGCTGATAACAACTTAGTTGAAAAAAACGACTGCTTTTGTTGTGGTATAAGCACCGCGAGCTGCTTCAAACTCACTCAATAGTGTATTTTAATAACGGCACGGCGAACATGGGCATTTAACATTATCACGGAGCAGAATATAGACTGACTTTGTTGTCGACCGCTATAAGACTTGTTTATTTCAAAATGAACAAGCCCCTATAACAGGCGTTCAAATTTCACCCACGAAATATACTAACTTTTGTTTCATTTCAAAAACCATTTTCATTTGTTTAAAAATTCATGGCAAGCTTACCAGTTGTACACGCGCACCGTTGGCGTTTGTTTATCTATTGCACACTTGGTTTCCGTTAGTTTTTCGCGCCGTGCAAACGAATTTCTTCTATGCTTTACATTGCATGGTTCACCGAAAAGAGAAAAATTATTTTTCTTTACGCTGGTAATTGACCTTGACGGCCACTTGTGGTTTCGAAGCTTGCTTGTGGGCAAGCTTAATCTTGCATGTGGAATAACTGTTGCGACTCATCGGTTCTTTGTCGGCTAACTGGTTTCGGCGCACCAACGGTTTTGTCTATGACCTAAACAGCATTGTTCTTATGAAACGACACGCGTCTAACTTATGAGAGACATTAACACATATTCAGCGTCATTCACGCGAAGTAAATTGCTTTCCAAGTACTTCGAGCTTTGAAAATGTTTTAAAAACTAATAAAAATGCCCTAATATCAGCAATGATATTTCTCGGTTATGTTGTTACACCATTAAATAATTCGCAACAACAAAGAGATCTGAAGTGCTGAAATAAATTGAGCAGTGCTATGCGTTAAGCCTAGAGCAAAGTACGGTGATAACAAGATGAATTTATACTTTTTATTTATAACAACTTTGCGTAAGTATTTGGAAGCCAGTAAAGCCGATTTGCTGTAGCAAAAATTCAATTTTCACTTAATTGTTACTTTAAACTTACTGGATGGCTTCCCAGTTATAAACTATTATAGCCATTAGTGACAATAGTAATGAAGCTTTCTTTATTCTGCTAAAATATTAGTCAATTTATTTTTTCCGGTTTTTATTCTAGTTTTCAAGACGCATGAGAGAGCCCTTATAATGGTACAATACTAAAGTTTTTCTCCGTTAGTCCAATTTAAGTCGAACAATATAAACATTTATACCTGAGGCGCGAAAACCAAAGCGGGAACTCATTTGTTGAGTTGAAAGATTCCGTGCACCAAATCAGTTTTCTTCTCCGAGTTAAACTCATATCGGAATGTATTAAAAGAACTTTCAAAGGATTTCATGCATGTCCTTACCTTCTCGATTATTTACAATCACACAAAGAAATCTCTACCACAAGTAGGCGCTGGGGAAAACTTAAAAACACACTTAAATCCACCATAATAGCAAATTCGTATTCAATTCTCTTTTTGTCATGGGGATATGAAGACTTCAAAAAGTTTATTAAATCAATTTTCTACTCTTTGAGTAATTTTGCTTTGAAAGCCAGACAAGTTCATTAATCAAAATTTATATTTTTTCTAGTGAAAATAACCGAAGGCCCATATTGGTGTTATCTCAACCGCGCCCCTATGAATTTTTCGAAACTAACTTATTCTGCTAGCGCCGTGTATTTTGTGATTACGAATGACTACTTTTATGGCGTGTGTAAGTCGCGTGCACACTGACACTTCAAATCATATCAAGCGAGAATACATTTAAAACATCTAATATTTGTTTTGTTTAATCCGCTTCCTAGTTATCTGAAAATGCTTCCTCTTAAAGACATTGACTACAAATTCGACCCTATCAATTTTCATTCACCAAATTTTCCTTTGTTTACACTGCCTTGGCGCCTGACACACTATGAATTCTACTAGATGCTTATTGCACAGAGTATGGTTTCCAAACAGCATAGGAATAACTCGTCCCGAAAGATCAGTTTAACTTTATTCAAGGACGTGTTTTTAACTCTTTTCACACTCAAGTTAAACGGAATGTTTCAAAGAGTCGACCATGCGCACCCTTGCGATTCCTTGTAGTTTTCGCACAACTAGCTAAACGTATAACTATCTGCATGTCAGGGAAAGCTTCTCTTTGTGTTTTTATTTTTGTTGACACAACAAAACATAATTTTCGGCCTTTTCCCATCAAAGGGAGTTTGTGACAAGCTGTAGATTTCAAAAAGGCATAGTTTCAGTCCACAAGAACTTATCTAAGCTACAAGCGGGAAACAGGTTTATAAATGCGCGTGATGGCTTATGCGAAGAGTTACAAGTCTTCGTTCTTTAACATTGCCTAAGTTGATCTTCGTTTGTTAAAATGCAAATACTTGCAGCTGGTTCACACTTTTAGCTTTCCGTACATCTCATTAGAATAACAAAAGCAGTGGCGTTCTTTATCTTTTCTAAGAAGGGGTCATAAATTGCAGAGCCACAATAAACTGAGGCACGTTGATTATTTGACTTGACTGATTCTTCTTGAAACGGACATTTTCGACAAGCTTTCCGGTGCTCTACTTTGTTATCTTAAAATATTTTTTTCTTAATTGTTCAAAATCCCGACAAGATCTTCATGTTTTTATTCTGAACATGAGACATAACAGCAATATTGGGGCGAAAGTTGAATCCTGTATATTTAGACTGTTATGCATTACTGTGAATATTTGTAAAATAAATACAAAGTTTAATTCATTTTGGACTCTTGGAACAAACACGGAATTATCTTAATACGTTACACAGAATGCCTTGTTTTGCCTAACGTGTGTAAAACACTTTCCTGTTATGAGTTTGATTTATCGTAATTACTTCCAAAGGTCCGCTTACATAATTTTTGTAGCCACTATTTGAGCTGTAGCAGTCTATTGACAACATAAATTCTTGTCGAGCTGTTCAGTTGCCACAACATCAGCAAAAAGCACTATGTCCAGAAAAATAAATATCGAGATTATCTACGTGGGAGTTTAAAATGCTTTTCGTATGATCTTTCGTGCACTCAATCACAAACATTTTTGCTTTCTTTTCTTTTCAAAATCTGTTGTTTGAATGCGCTGTGAACTTTTCTTGAGTGCCGAATATTTAACGGACGAAATAAGACTATTCATGATTACTTATCATAAACTGTTAAAACGAAGCGGCCGTCTTTTTTGTCAAATGAACAGCTTAGAGATTATATCCATACGCTGAACGTCAAAAACGATTCCAACAGAAAAGCTGCAACGCGAAAAGAGTTTTTGTCAATGCCATTTTGTTCATTAATATTTTGTTTCAAAACATTCTTGAACACTGGTGTGTTTCAGTCGTGTTCTTTTGAAACGAACAGTCTCGGCATGCAAATTCCAGAATATTTTGTACAATGTTTATTTCCGATCATCAAACGAACTCCTGCTACTGTTTGCTGCTAAAGTTGTCTCAGAGAATGTAAAAGCTTCCTTAATTTGGCAATGGGTCGCCAGTTGCCTCTGCCGAGCTATTATTTTCAAAAGATCCCCGTGAGAGAGTGCTATGGAACTTACAGATGATATCAATACATATGCAAATCCTGAGAAAATATCTTGAGAAATGTACAATAAATTCTGTAATTAGTTTTTCGCAGAATCATATTCATGTATTCCGAGTTGCACCTGCCAAACATTCTTGTTTTTTAATTATCTTCGAAAAGACATCTAGCAGGATGAAAACATTTAATTATTGATCTAACAAATTGCAATCGCTTTACTGAAGTTTATGTGATGCTCATTTTGGAACTCGGCTTATTTATTATTTTATTTCCCCTACAGAAAAATACTCATTTCTCGCATTTTTTATTTTACTTCCTCTTTCAGGTTTTCCGTTCTTGTTAGTTTCATTTTTGAGGATTTTACTAGTTATTTCGCGAGGAGTATCCGTTGGAGTCTTTTTGTCGAGTTTCATTAGACAAGGTTTTCGTAACACGTTAGTTGTCAACGAAACAACTGTGATTTCAGAGCATTTTCATTCATAAGTTGTTCATATTCAAGATTTATTTTTAACGAACTGCTTTTAAATATATTACGAGTCCTTAGCAACCTTTGCAATTCTTTTAAACTTGAATTATTCTATAGAAGAATTTGTATGCTAATAAAATGCAGCTAAGAACACTCCAGTCCGGAGCTGAACATGTTGATTTTGGCCAAATGGAAAGAAAAAAAGCTCAATGTGACACTTTGTAGAGTTGTACGGGGATATCCACAAAATGACTTCGATTAGATTTGGTTCAAGAGAACTGACATTTCGAATCATCGATTTAGGCGATAATATTGGCGGTGTTAAGATCGCGAATTTTTTTGTCTAGGATTTTTTGTCCGGAGAGAAAGTTGAGATACAAGGAAGATATGTCACAATAGAAAATTAAAATCAACAGAAAAAACACAGCTGCAAAACTTTTGTTCGCTTTGCAAAACTTAATGCGAAGTATCATCGCTGCTTTGCTCCAATTTTTTTTATCTTATTTCATCTCAATTGTTGTTTTTAGTTTTGCGGTTCAAAATACATAAGTCAAATACATTTTAGGGCATTAGAAGACGTTCTTCCTCGTTTGACTTATTTTTCGAACAACACCATTGCACAGTAATGCAATTTGGCAATTTGTTCTTCTCTAGGGCTAGTTCATGAGTTCATTTTGATCTCATGTACGCAATCCAAAATGCTCGGTGTACATTCAATATTCTCATCTGGTAGGTCGAAGGGTTTTAAGCTTGCTTACGTCTGTTGACGATACTGAAAAAAGCACTATCTCTTTGAGATCATGATTTCAAAAACATCTGCCTCGAAATTGATGCATTTTTGTCGTTTGCAAAAACACGTATTTAGCGAATTCTAGAGGGTACTTTAAAGGGTAATTGTCATAATATGGTTTTCTTTAAACAAAAATATTCCCGGTAAATTCACTTTGTATTTTTGTAAACTTGATGGAAATCAGCCTTTCAGATTTGGTAATGTAAGTTCCGGCATTCAAAAGTTCTTTAGAACAAATAAAGAAGCGAATTTCTCAATTGGAATATAACAAAATATAAATCCTGCTCTGGCATGAAGTATTGTGGCTAAGCCAATCGAAATCTTCCTGACAAATGGCCATTGACCAATCGCGTAAGCAAGTTTTTTAGACAGGTGCCAATCAAAGCCACGTGTTAAAAATTACTTCGTAATTAGACATTTCGTCCCGTTTCTGTCGGATCCCAGTGCATACGCATTTGAATAAAGCATTTCTTACTGTTTTTCAAGGCAGTGTTTTTGACTTCAGATTTAAAACCAATAACGGTTCTAAATTTTAAGTCGTTTCTTTGTTTCTGATTTCGCGTTAGATTTTTTTCGCGCTCTTCACTGAGTGCGTTAAAAACGCCACACCTTCGCTTTTAAAATGAAATGTTAATACGGACGAACACCCGCCGTAGAGACAATAGAAAACACGTGTGATGTGAAACAACAAAAAAGCAGTCTTAACAAAGGTAGGACGGATGGCGTGTGACAACATATCAATGAGAGCTCCACAAACCCCCTTAACGACCCCGTTTAGTCTGCCAGCTGCTTTGCTCGACACAATTAAAACACTCGCCTAGCTGGGCTTAAGGACATTTCATCGCTGCAACGGATCGCGAAAACATCTCTGAGGTCGGAAACCCAAAGTCTCCAGAAATAACTCAAGTTAACAACTCACCCAAATTTAGACTTTGAGTTCACAACAAACTACCAAACCGATATAACGGTTTTGTAGTGAACATTTTAAGAAAAAATTATTTCTTGCTGTGATCGGCTTAGTCCGAGCAGTGTCTCACCCAAGAACTTGTGTCGGTGTCGATTGGACGGAGAGAAAGCGCAATCATGCCCAAAGCCTTTCTAGTAAAGAAGAAAAACAAGGTGCCGCGATCACCCGGCATGGAAAAAATTCGTTACTCAGATGAGGAGTTTTGTCCGAGTCCTGAACCTACAGAACATTGCAGAGGTGTATTTTCATCTACATCGCCAGTAGCAGATATAATTCATTCGTCCCGAATGGATGATAAATCCCCAGTGTTGACTACATTAGATCCGCATATCACATCTTCGCTAGTAGCTCCTGTAAACATGAGTGCTTTCAAGCCTTTTAAAACGGAGAAGCAAAATGAAAATTCTCCCGCCAAGAGATTTAAACCGGACCCGCCGACCTTACACGACTCCAAGGAAAAAGACAAGGGTAGAGATGCGGTCGGCGATAGTGCGGTGCTCAGCCTGGCGGGCGAAAAGAAAGACGATCATGGCAAAACTTCAGTTTTGGAGCATAAAGAATTCGCCGCTTTCAGCGAAAAATTTGAGTTTCCTAAGCCAAAAGGACCGCTTCCCCAAACCCAGTACAACTGTCAACTCTGCAAGGAAGTTTACCACGATCCCTTTTCACTGGCTCAACACAAATGCAGCGGAATCCAGCACACCGAGTATCGCTGCCCTGAGTGCGATAAGGTGTTCAGTTGTCCGGCTAACCTAGCCTCGCATAGAAGATGGCATCGACCACGTTCTCCACAAGAAGCGAAAAAAAACACTCCAGCCCTGCAAGCAAAGATAGAAAAAATTACCCCACGTACGGACTCGGATCAACAACAACACTTCAAGAGTGAATCTATCGATTCAGAAAGCGAAGATCAGCGCTGTATGAGCCCAATATCAAACAGCCAAGGACAATTTGTTTGTGAAGTCTGCAATAAGACTTTCAGAAGAAAAGCTTATTTGCGAAAACATATGAACAATCATACAGACGACAGGCCGTATCCATGTCAGTACTGCGGAAAAGTCTTCCGAAGTCTGACAAATAGAGCGAAGCATGTTCTTAACCACGCAGTCGGACCGAAAACATTCACTTGTAACGTTTGTGGAAATGGCTTTTCTAACAAAGGTAGCCTTGATCGCCATTCGCGAATCCATACAGGTGAAATATATTCTTGTAAACAGTGCACTAGCACATTCTATAGTTCTCCTGGGCTCACACGCCACATAAACAAATGTCACCCGCCTGAAAATCGTCAAGTTATAGTGTTGCAGGTCCCGGTAAGACAAGGTTAAAACCGCTGAACTATGAACATTACCACAGCTTAGCCTTAAAACCGCAATGTGGTCTAATAACTTTGCATGGAAATTGTAAAATAGTATTATATTTACAAACTAAACAATAAGCATGTGAATAGAAAATGTGTTTGTTCAAAAATATTGTACAAAGTTTTACGGTCGGTCAGTATCGGATAGAAATTCTCTAAATTGGTGTACATATATGGCGGATTTGTCTTGGCTCATAACGAGCGTAAATTTGTGTAAACTCGGCTGTTTAATTTATAGGATTGTTTTGTGAATGTAGTAGAATGCAGATAGTTCATGTTGAGAACGAAACATCTGCAATATGACGGCATTAGGACTGATTTTCTTCGAACACTTTGAGGTAGATATTCCGTTCAATAAAAGGGACAGAAAATATTTAGTGTCAGTCATTGTTGCTCATTTGAAGCTTTGAAAAACAGGTTTTGACCGGCCACAAAAATTTTCTCTCAATACAGTCGCTATTTCTGAAAGATGACGAGTGACGAAAAACCATCGTTTCTTTCACAGGTCTTTATTGACGACGAGATAAAATCTATCGGTGGACGCTAATGAAATACAACTTGACACCGAGGGAATCATTTCTTCTCTTCTAACAGAAGAACCCAGCTACTTTTCCTCTCTGCCTTGGAAACTCGCGCTTAAATACTGTCGAAAGCCAAAGTTTTATCGGACATTAATATTAGTAACAGTTTAACTGAGAACAAATCTGTAATTGTAATAAGTTTATTGACGCATTTGTGGAAATTCCCCCAGTCTCTATGCATGGAAATTCTCAACAAAAATGCTTTCTCCGTCTAAACATCAGCCCAAGGGCTTAATTTCTTCAAGAATATTAAATTAGTATTTCAGTATGGTATGTTTTTATTTGAAAACTCTTGCTTTGTTTTGGGAAAATTTTGTTTTAAACTTATTCCGTTAAAACGAGAAAAACTCAATTCTTTGTTCGCGATATAGACGCTGAATAATCTTCAAATGACCGCTTTTGCAGCTACGGCAACTGAAAAGGAACGAGATGGAATGTTGCCACATAGAAATTTCCATATGAATTTAGCTTTTAGAAGAAAACATCAAAAATGCATGTCGTTAGAGAATTCACGAATTAAAAAAGTCTAACTCAGCGTCGTGCGGTCTGTTTGAATACAAGCGTTTTTAAAATCCTGCACGGCGGGAGCGAATTTGCTAGATCTGATCAAAATATGTATTGAATGTTAGTATACTGACCGATTCTTATTCTATCGGTATTCTTCTTAAAAACGGAGTTGTATTCGTAACTTTACTAGAATCTCAAAACTGAAAATAAAACTAACTCGCGAAGCATATTCTATATCTGTTGATTAACAAGTGTGAGTCATCATGTTAGTTCAGCTTAAAGCGCGTTTGTGATGCGAATTTTTTTTTCAATGTGGAAGAATAACATAAGAATAATTCTTTGTAATCTCTGAAATAGTTTCAATCTGATCTGAACCAGAAAAAAATAAAACTGCCTAGGTCCACATTTTAATGTTGAGCGATCAAAAAACTGCTCTCTTTCAACTCCGGCTCTGTTTTTGTTTTAAAATTCCATTGTATAAATCTTCGGTATTTGAATTTGTTCCTCACATAAGTGCTATTAAACTCCAGCGTCCCCAGTAGCTGATTTTAAGTCGAGGTAAAACATTAATATAACATCAAGCAATTTAGAAGCGACGCTCTGGAGTTGTTTGTAGTAGTGTGCTTTTTGTGTGAATTATTTCACTACCTGTTCTTTGTTTGTGTCCGTTTATTTTCGATTCCGATATATGAAATACTTGGCAATTGGCCCTCGGTAATCTCTTGTTTCTTTAGTTTTACCAAAGTGTTAATGTATTTTTTTCGTCTTCGTTTGGCTGTTTTGGTACACAATTTAAACGTTCAACTTTCCAGTCGTTTATCCTCGACTTTGTTCAAATAACCAGCGAAAATTAAGCTTCAACAATTTTGAAATTTGTATTCAAATTGATCAACAGTCCTGTCAGAGCGAAGCATGCTAAAGCTGTCTGCGAAAACTTTCAATTTTTGCTTTTTTACTTCTGTTTACATTTAATCAAACCTGAAGCTTTCAAAGTTATTACGGTGGCTCATAGTAAACAGACATGGCTAAAATAAGGGCCGAAAGGCAAGTTCTCTGTTTGCTGTAATTTAGCTGTCTCTCACAGTGTGATCTAAGATTGAAACGTATGTAAATTTTTCGCTAGCGCTTAGCTGCAACTATTCGCCGGCGAGATTTTGTTTCTCTATTGCCAAGTTTATTTCAAAAACATTCAAAACCACCGTTTTGCTCTTTTTTTCCCCATGATATTAAATTTTCTGCCGATCAGAAGTTTTCGTGTAAAAGGGTTCTTATTTCGCCATATGCTCTCACATTGAATTTTTGGGTTGCCATATGACGTCACAGCAAGCTTTCATTAATGGCAACCTGAAAGAATATATAAGATGTCAAAAGCTGTTGTATAGATTAGTTCAAGCATTCACTTGTATTGAGGAAATCCTCATCTCTTTTGCATTTCTTTGAATAGTGTTTTGTGTTTCTACGTTGATTCAAGTCCCATTATATCAAATCAGCTGGGATTCTTTTATAATAAAGGCATTTAACTAAGATGAAAAAGGGTTTTCGTAAGGCATTCATTGAGCTGAATATGTTCACACATGCATGCAAATCAAAGCGGCACAGTTGAAAAAGGAAATTCGAGCAAAGACGAAATCAGCCATCAGCAGATATTCTCAAAGCTGTTTAGGGTATCGTAGAATGAAATTCAACGCGAAAAACGAACGGAGTTCAGAGTCAATTTTCCGTGTGTCCATTACTGCCTGTGTATGTGGCTAGGCGACGTGAGAGTTTGCCCTGTGTTATTTCAGCTGGCAAGATTACAATCAGCCTTCTAAAAATTAATCGTGAATAGGACACAAAAATTCTAATAAACAACTCTGACTATGAATAAAAATACAGATTTAAAACGCTAAATAGAATACTCGTTGCGCAGATGACCTATAGCGTATTTCTGTGGTGGTATTCTTGGCCCGCACCTTTTCTCGCGCAAGAACACATTTTTGATTTAAGAAAGGAGATATGAAAACAGAGCAAAGATCACGGAATGGTCTTTTGTCAAGAATTGTTTTAGCGGGGACAATAAGCCGCGACAAGTCCCCTTTTTAGTTATGCTTTTATACAATTGGCTTAGATCTCCTGGGGAACAGCAGCCAAACCGGAGTTGTGTTTTTGTCGCCAAAAAAAAAATTTGCAGTTAAGAAACCTCATAGTTCAAGACTCGTTTTTTTTAATGGTGTGCCGACGTCTAAAAGTATGATTAATGTCCTTGAATATTTCCATTTTTTCTGCTCCAAATACCACGACGCGTTGAAGATACCCCAAATTTGATATCTTAATTCACAGTTCTTTCCTCGATCGTTGGTTGCTAAGAAACTTCTGATCTTTTGTTCTCCTAACATGTGGTTAAATATCGCAAACTATATTATCTTGGCAAAAAAGTAAATTGTTCTCTTTTGATACAACGGGAAGTTGATCTAAAATCAAGCGATATTTGTGAGAGTGTGTTATGCTCGCCCTAAAGATTGGAGCAGCTTGGACTGACGCCGCACACCGCTCGATCAAATTAATTTTAGCTTTCGAGGCGGAGTTTCTTCGAATAATCGCAATATTGAAGAATATATTTCCTGAACATTTCAAAAGCAGGAAGTAAATATTTGAGACTTGAGATAAGAGGCAATCTATCGTAGCTTGGATTGAGTTTCGGGCGAAATTAGTGAGTTTCTAGGTTTGTTTGAGTCAAATATACAAGACTGAAGAATCGCGTTAGGGGAGTTCTTCACGAAAAGATTAACTTGTTTTCTTACAACTTTTTGCAGACTTCGTATAAATTATCTGACATGTGCTTTAAGTATTGTTCTTTAACTGAGATTCTTAGTAATGAAGTTTGATTACCAAGACACTTCTTGGCAACGTTGAGAAACTGCAAAACTCTGAAAAGAGATGGTTCAATTTACAAGGCGAACGTGATTTTTATTGTAAATCACATGCAGTCATTTCTATGGCTGTTAATTTCCTTGTAGTCTGTTTGAGGCTCTGCATTTGATTTTCAATCATAAGTAACAGAAAGCGTTATATTTTACCATAGAGCTGTGTTTTACCCTGGTTTCAATTTCTCTAAAATGCTTACGATTTGTGTGGGCAGTACAGTTTCGCCGCTGACTCCCCAGAGTTAAAATTTTTTGAAACACATAGCACAATGAAAGCAGTGAAGATTAAAGCAAAATTAGTTGTTTTCAACATTTTCAGTTGTATTTTTCTGTTGTTCAATTAACCGCAAGCGTGTTGAACATTCGTGGCTGTAATTTTATTTCTGAAAGCTTTCCCATTATTTCTAAAATTAGCTTAATGAGATGGCTTAAAAAGCCAAACGGGTTTCGCATTGTAACTAGAATTAAGAAATCATCAGGACTCCGAAATTATGAATCTCTTTCGCCAATGTTTTTGCTATACAGAACTGTAATTACCAATTAAACTGTGTGAAACATCCTCTAAGTTTAATAAAAACGTCTTTTCTACGGCAAAAACACTGCTGATTTTGAGTTTACCACTGGGTGCCAAACGAAATTTGGTAATGTCATATCCAATTTGTCTTTTTGAAAGAGTTTGTGTCTCGCGCAGAATAAAGTGAGTGAATTCATTTTTTCTGTCGTTAATTTGATCTTTTTAGAAAATTGTTATTTTTCTGCGCTATGGCGTCAAGTTGAAGCCACTTTCGGCGTTTCGGGAAAATTCGCTCATGTGCGGCGTTATTTTAATGAAAAATAGCTCAAATTATGACAGAAAATGAATTATTTGCACAATAAACTATGCTGCAAAATGCTGTTAACTCTGGCTAATGCACCATTTGAGGGATTACATGGCTTTGAAGCCATATCAACAGCCATTAATAACATCGCAGTCGCTTCTGAGAAAAATGTTTATAGAAAATGCGTAACAGGTGAAAATTACGGAAATATTCCCATGAATACGCAACAGCGATCCAATATCCTAACAAATTATCATGATGCGTTCACTTGGCCTCAAGTCTAAATTAGAATAATAACACCTTGTTTCTAAAAGTTGGGAATGTTATAATTGCATTATGAAAACTTTTAATAGGAAGGAGCCAGAGACTTCTTAGGGGCCATTACTCGATTTTTTTGTTACTTTCTCATTTAATATCGATTTTTCTGCAGTGTTTACTCTTTAGTCCTTATGATCTCCCGCAATGAACACTAACCAGTCTTAGTAAAAGATTCACGCGCCTTGCGCCTGATACCTCCGCTTCAAAGAAATAGCCTTTTATTATCTAAATGCTTTTCATCTCAACAGTTCCTTTAATGCAAAAGCTGCCAAAAATTAAATCTTTAAAGAGAAGATATTCACTTTTCAAACGATTTCGTGGTTTTGTCTACCACGGATTTGCTTTGCAAAATTGAAACAGATAAAAATCCAAGGCAAGAGTTCATTTTTGAAATTTGAAGCGTTTTCAGATTTTTTTCACCTGCGTCACACCTTTCACAATATATTTGCACAAGGGCAGTTGAACAAAGCAAGGACTTAGAAGTATTCTTTTTACATTCACCCAATACTATTTATAAATCGGAACCTAAACTCCACTTTTATCTAGGTCAATATCAGCCGAAAATCTTGTTGTTTGTCCGCCTGCAAAGTGCTCTGATAGTGAACTCATAAAAGAAAGAATGGCAGATCTTGTTGCATTGTTTGCTATAGAGGTCATTATATCTACCACACAATCTTTGCTCATTCTTATAGAATTCATTAGATCTTTCGGCCGTTAAATTCAACACGTTGATTAATGGAACATTTAGAGGCGCTTAGGACAAACACAGCATGCTATTGCAATAATTTTAGAACTACAAAATCCAGTTATGTTAGGGAAATTTTTCAATTATGTGGTTGATAATTTTAATAAAACCCATGTCTATGTACACACAAAGCAATAAAGAGAAAAGATTAGATTCCTTGTTTCGGTGCCTTCCGGTACTTTGGCGTTCTTTCTCACTATCATGCCGGTGTCCGATAGTTGCCATTTGTTGCGGTTTCCCGCCATTCTAATGCTAGTTGGCGCTTGTTTCCCGCCATTAACATAGTCGCCTATCATTTCGCATCTAAGATAGCTTTATCTGTTTGCGTCAACTGGACTTGTATTTCTAGCAATATTTAAAAAAACCTGCTCTTTTCTGGAAAACACTTCGCAAAGTCGCCTCATCTTTTTTGACCAAATTTAACAAATAATAGCACTTTGTGATGATTGCTTAAAAAAAGGCCCTCAGGATGTGAAAGCGACTTCAAAGCGCTACTGACTTCTTGCCCTCGGCCCTTACTTTGATTCATCATAGATGAAATTAAAATTTGAGCATTCTTGCACGTTTTATTCGAATGGATTCTGTAAGTAATTAATGATGAATCACAAAGAGGAAGTTGAATTTAGATGCTAAGAGTAACAGGCCAATTGAACACTAGTCATTTCCCCCCTTAACTGTCAGCATTTGATATACATCGCAATATATTGAACAGGAAGCAAGAATTATGTGGTAGCGCCATTTCAAAAAATAATTAAATTTCTTCATTTCTTCCTCACTTGGAAATAAATGAAAAAAATACATTGGCCTTAAGGTATTTTTTATTTTTACTTCTTGCATTGAAAAAGGTGACCGGAAAAACTTTGGTAGGAATTTTCCTTCTCACATTTCGTAAGTTTGAAGAAGAAATGGTTTTAAAAGAAACGGCTTTCAAATACATTTATCATAAACAATATTTGTACAGAAATTTTAAGTGAGCAATTAGGTAAAGCTAAAAATTGTTTTTAAAAAATACATTTTCAGATCTCTGCCTTTTGCAAAATGATAATTGATTAGATCTTAGCCAGATGTTTCAACAAAAGCCGTTCTTTCCCTATATTGTCAAAGAAACTTTATTTCGCTCAAAGAGACTCTCACACTAATCAGCAGTGCCACTATAGACAATCAACATACGTCATAAAAATCTGCTGCTTTATTGTTTCTGACCTGAAATAAACCTAAACCGCATGCCGAGTCAAGAAACAATATAATCTTCGGATTCCCAAAGCTATTTTTCGAACTTCTATTGCAATTAAGGGGCTTTCTGTTTTCATACCGAAGACTATCGATAAACGGCGTGTATGACGTATATAATTTACACCAATATCCAGCAAAGTAGTAAACACACAAACCTTTAGTTCTTGTGCTTCTTATATTAGCCCCTAAGTTTTGTGCTCATGTTGAGATGAAATTGTTCCCGGTGGGATCCCGTTAATACAGTCACTTACGAACCAGAAAAAATCGGCCGTAATAACGAGGTGACCGTATTAACGAGGTTTTTTTTATAAGAAAAGGTATGGTTATTCGACCGGCGGACCAAAAAAAATGACCGTTATAACGAGGTGGCCGTAAGGCGGGGTTCCACTATGTATGTTCCAGCATTTGCATTCAGCCTTCTATGAAACTATGAATTGATCATCACAGAAAATGTTTTATAAACCAGTAAACTTGAAATATTAGGACCACTTAAGGGCTTAATTTCTGACTTATGCGGTGTTGTACGAAATAATCTGTAGCTACTAAATGCTACATATACATGTAAAAGGCCGAATGCATGCTTTTTAATTTGGTCCCAAGAAGGAAAAAAAGATCTTGTATTGCGGTAATACAATTGGTAATGTAACCAATTGAAGCATTTGCAATGAAAAAATTTGACTGTTAACTATAACCTTCAAACAAGTGATTGCAGTTGAAAAGCTATTAAAGCGTAGAAAGAGCGAGTTTCAATCAATCGTAATAGCGAAGCGTTGAAAACAAATGATGTCATTGTTGAGGTGGTTTGACAGTATTATATAAGCACATCTCAGCTTCTTCCCCCTGTTTAATGAATGCTATCATTAAATAACTACGTATGACCTCGTCAAGTCAATGAATTCAAATATGAGAGCGCAGTAAATAAAATACTCTCACTTTGGAAATTCCGCCATTTGCCATATGTACTCATGCAAAGGCGATGGAGATTCCGTAGCGGGAATTACGGGAAAGGAGATTCAATAATGTCTATCCGATGCTGGACCTATGGAAAATTGACGCTGCATATTCAGTGCTGGACTTATGAGCGTCGGATGTAAATCTGCTGCTGGACCAGTGATCAAAGAAACTCGATGCTACACGTCCAAGCACATCCAGTGCTAGAGGTCTTGCAAGTGAAATCTAAAACTCAACCCTTGACGCCTGGTAATGGCAACTTGGCTTATGTTTCCGGTGTTGGATCTTTTGTGAAGGTATGTGATCAGGCTAAACATCCGATACTTTAGCCCTGAACAGATTCTGTTCGGCTATTTTTGAGCAACTTTATCGATTTTGAGCAACTTTCTAAAGAAATATGCATTTTTTGTACATTTTGGCACATTTGACTATCTTCAAAGCATTAAATCAATGAAAAAAAAGAACACTACAGTTGGAACAGTTTTGGTATCACATCGTAGGTAAATGCCGGAGCTATTACAATCGAAAATCGGCGGTGAACTTCAAATCCATTTTTCATTGAGAAAGATTCAACACTGTACATGTATTTCGGCTACTGGACCACCATGACAAAAATTTGACGCCGCATATCCAGTGCTGGGCTTCTCGCGATGGAAATTTGACGCACTATATCCGGTTCTGCATCCTTAGCATTGGAAATCTTTGGCTGAACATCCAGTGCTGGATTTCTGGTATCGAAAAGTAGTGGATTCTAAGTCCAGTACTAGAATCAGAGATGGACATTCGATGCTTGACTGCTGATGCTGGAACCCTAGTGATGGTAAATAAGTGCTGAGTATTTCATGCTGGACATCCGATGATGCACATCCGGTGATGGACACAAAGGTTGAGTTGTTCAAAAGATCGACCATTAGCCCCAATCAACCTTTGAACAACTCGGTCCAGGTGATGAGCATCAGGTGTAGGACATCCAACATTGGACATCTGATGATTTACATCAAGTGATGGACATCAGGTACTGTGCATCTGGTACTGGGAATTTTGTGCTGGAGATCTCGTGCTGGACATTAGGTACTGCGGATTTGGTACTGGACATATGGTGCTGGACATCAGATACTGCGCGTTTGGTACTGGGC
>JAOBRD020275214.1:0-23112 GCA_027575215.2 Hydrozoanthus sils | reverse complement strand
ATCTATCTATCTATCTATCTATCTATCTATCTATCTATCTATCTATCTATCTATCTATCTATCTATCTATCTATCTTCTTTAATATGAATTGCGTTATAATGAATTGCATTCTAAGAAAGAAAACGGTGCTGAACACAATTCTATCGAACAGGTTAACATTAGCAAAAAGGCAAATTTTTCAGCTTTGACCTCAAATATGTTAGAAATGGCGAGTAACAGAAAATAGGATGTTTTTCTTAGAATTGTATAACTGGAGAGCTACTCAAATACCACTTTTAGATACATTTACTTAGAAAAATTTTGATTTTACGTCTGCTGTCATTTTTGAATTTCTTAACGTCGAGACTTGATAACCCTGCCGTCTAACTAATTTTGATCTGCTCTTTCCGGTTTCTGAACATCATTTTATCATAGCTAAATAATTTAAGGTAGGTGTAGTCACGTGACCTCTAACTGCAAAGAGCCTATTACACTTATAGAACCGAAAGTTAGGTCTACGACTTAAGTTGTATGCTAATGAAGCAAAATGTAAACAATTGTGTCAGCAGAAACTCGCCTATACAAGCACCAATTAAGTTGAGTTTTAGTAATTGCAGGCTATTAGTCTTTCCTAACTTCTATCCCAAAAGCCCAAATAGTGATCCCCTACAGATCCTTCTACCATCCAAGGTTATGAAAGTTAACTTTAATTAAGCAAACACAGAAATTTGTCTAACTACGTTTTTGTTTTGGGATATTTTGTACAAGAGCGGGTTTAGTTATACAGCTCTAAATACTAGATGATTCTTTCGTTAAACACCTCAATATCGGTTACGAGGAATTTGTCGTAACTTCCTGCCAGAAATGTTTTCGCGTTTATTCCAGTTGGTGGCCGATAGGTGTGACCAAGATTGGTGTAAGATCCTTTATATACATTGGCATGATTCCGGATGTACAAGTCGTGTCCACCACCAAATGTAGGGCCATAATCGTCTCTCTCATATACGGCATTACCGGAGTTTGTGTACACATCCATTTTTCTGGGTGAATATCCATGTACGTTGTATAAGGAGAACAAAAAAGATCTTGTACTGGACAAGTATTGGTTTGGACTACCTAGATTTAATTAAAAGAAAAGAAAAATCAGATCATAATACTATCGACGAGTTTAACTTACGGCACATGTGGCTGATATGTTATCCACAAGAAAGGAAATTGGTGCGTTACTGGCTGCCACGACGAATCGGATTGGACAAGCGTATTGTACTCACTAAACTCGGCACGTGCCTTTTGCAGTTTGAGGTTTATCTTTAGCAGCTATTAAACGACGGTAGATTGCTTTTTGACCAGCTATACCAACTCGACTAAAGCAGTTCATAAGTTTTCCATCCTGCATTTAAAAACACTAATAAACATGTAACAACTCGTTCTTTCAAAAATTTTAATGCAATAGCCTTCAGAGAACACCTGAAGTCAGCCCCCTGGGAGAGCCTGAGAAATTGCACCACCCCCGATGAAATGGTTGAAGTTTGGACAAGTTTGTTCCTAAAAATAGTTGACGCTCATGCGTCTATGAGAAACACGGCGAGTAAGAAATAAAAATTCCCTTTGGGTAACTACTGAGTAAGGAAGCTAATAACTGAGGTCGAAACAGACTGAAAAGAAAGAGAGAAATATAATAAATAATGAGATAAAAAAAGGCAAAAGCAAACTATTATAAATAAGAAGTGAATCAAAATGTGGGTAACCCTAAGGAAGTATGGAGAACAATCAATGAGTTAACGTATTGTAAGTGCACTAGCAATTCCTTAATAAGTGAACTAAAAAGTGGTGATAATTCCTTCACTAAATTCGCCGAAATATTTGAGATTTTAAATGACAATTTCACATCTATCGGTCCAAATTTCGCCTCAACACTGGCTAGTGGAAGCACAAGTTTTGATTCATATACAAAACCCGTACTCACGACCTTTGGTTTAAAATATACCTCCACCAGTGAGGTTTTAAAGCTGCTAGGCAAATTATCTCCAAACAATCTGATCTCCCGATGATACAGCAATTTATGGATAGTCTCTTTTATTCTTAGCGCAAATTCCGTTGCGGCGGAACCCAAAACTTCAAAGCAATGCTTTTGACTATATTTATTTTTATCTTTATATATTATATGTGCATATTTAATGAGTTTCTTTTTTATACGGCTTTCATGTAAAAAAGTCCTGTAACTTATGAAACTACCGTATCCAAATAAAAGGGAATCAATCAATTAATCTCTCTCTCTCTCTCTCTCTCTCTCTCTCTCTCTCTCTCTCTCTCTCTCTCTCTCTCTCTCTCTCTCTCTCTCTCTCCTCTCCTCTCCTTCTCTCTCTCTCTTGCTATCAATATGGAAACTTTATCCGTAGGTCTCTCAGTCTCTCTTGTAGTCCCGTGTTCGTTGATGGAGCTAGTTAAACCAACTAGTGCTCAATGAACATAAAGTATAAACCGAAGTAAAAAAAAATGTCTTTCTCACAACTATCAAATTGCTTTTCGTTTCTTGTACGACGGCTCAGGAATGCCTGTCAGCGGTTGCTTATAACATTAGTGATGGGGATCATTAGGTAAGGCACATTTGACAGGCTAAAGCGAGCTCTTAGAGCTGAACTTTATCCACTGTTTTGGATAAAAGACGCAAACCTTGTGCAACTTCTTCGAGTTGTATATGGAAAACTTGGAAACCTTCTCCCCATCACTAACGTCATAATTAACCGCTGACACGGTTTTGGCGCCTGCGATGTCTTACAAGAAAATTTGTGGAAAATCCAATTATTACCCGGCGTTTTATGCCAAGAAAGATAAAAGGAACTTGATAATCACACTTATCATAATTTCTATTTTCAATTCAGCCCCAATTGCTTTTTAACTTCAGTTCTCCTTTAAGCAGGTTATTTTAAAGAGAACGAAAAAAAATGAGGGAAAGACTTATAAACAGGTATTTTTTCACAACACAAGCTTCTAAAGCCTTTTTGCATATAAAGATTACTTTAGAGCAAATACCAAGCTGGTATCACTTACTTTGCCATGGCTTGTCAGTGTAACCACCATATATGTAGTTTCCAACTCTCACAACAGTTACTGTTGGTCCTTTTCCATCACAGTTAGCATGGAACGTGATGGCTGCAAAGCCTTGTGTTCCTGCATGCCAACACCTCACCCACGTGCTTCTTTGTGTGTTTTGTAGTACAGGCCTCAGATAATTTGTCAGAGTCTCCAGATATGTAGCTGGTTTGCCTCCAAGAATTGTACTGGATTTTAGCCCTGGAATAACAACAAAAAAGCCCATGGAGACTGTCAATTGTATCAGAACATCAGCGTTTGGGTTTGCTATGTTGTAGTTCAGCTTCAATTTTATTTCCTTTGTTTTTGGTTAAAGTAGTGTATGGTAACAAGTTTGAAATAAAAAAAACTTAAACAAAGGGAAAAACTGAACCACATTATCCACATCGAAACTTAGCCTCCTCTGCAGGCACCTCAAATAAAAAAGGATATAAAAGGAACGGACAAGGAAGCACAGTAACCCCATTGCTACTAAAAAGTAAAAAAGACCAATGGCTTCAGAGTCCTCACCTTCTCGACTCAGGAACCCCATGGCACAGAGTCTTCACCAGTCCCTCCCCGAATTATTCAAAGTCTCGATACAGGAGCCCCATCGCTACTAAAAAGTAATAAAGCACACGGCTACAGAGTCCGCACCAGTCCTTTCCCCAAGTCTTTCAAATTCTCGACACAGGTACGGAATCGCTACTAAAGAGTTAAAAGGCCCATGGCTTCGGAGTCCTCACCAGTCCCTCCTTAAGTCGTTCAACTTTCGACACAGGAATCCAATCGTACTAAAAAGTAAAAGTCCCATGGCTACGGAGTCCTCAACATTCCCTCCCTAAGTCATTTACATTCTCGACACAGGAACTCCTTCACTACTAAAAAGTAAAAAGTCCAGTGGCTACAGGGTCTTCGCCAGTCCCTCCCCATATAATTAAAATTCTCCACACAGGAACCCAATCGCTATAAAAAAAAGTAAAAACGCCCATGGCTACAAATCCTCACTAGTCCCTCCCAAAAGTCATTAAAATTCTCAACACAGGCACCCCATTGGGATTGCTACTACAAAGTAAAAAGGCCCATGGTTTCAGATTTGCCTGCGGTGGAGGTTAGCTGAAACTATGAAACAAATAGCAAGGGGTTGGCGCAGTTGTAAGATCTCTGTCCTCGGTTCGATCCCCGGCCTCGTCGAGGGTTGAATATTTGGCTAAAACAATTACCAGCATACATGGACCGCTTTGAAGCGGCTGATATTACTTTGCTTCCAGTTTACTGGGGGTAAACTTATCATCTGGGGCCAGTTCCTCAAAACCCTGATTAACTTAACCCTGGATTAAGACAAAACTCAAACAACAATTTCATCACAAGTACAGCTTTGTTATGTTTTACAGAATACTGGTCAGATTTACCAATAAAACAAACAGGTCAACACAAAAATTTCAGCCCAAAGCAAGCTCCAGAAGGTACGAAACTGAAACATGGTTTAACAATTTTAGCCCTGGGTTAGCAATAATCAGGTTTTGAGGAACCGGGCCCAGGTAAAGTTTATTTGAGCATATCCTTACGGAAAAGGCGCTATATTAATGTTTCATTTTACCTAAACGTGTTTTCCAAATTAAATGACTTGCCGATTTACATGCTGAAGGTTATCATTCTCTTTGTGGGCAAAAGGTGTTAACGAATTTAAAAGTTTTGCTATGCAAAAGTGTTTTGTTAGATAACGACTAACCTCGGAGAAGAAATCAAGGCAAACCGCTTTAATTTGGAGAAGGGGAGAGGCGTTTGAAAAATAATCGTGCAATAGTAGTTTCTCAATCTTATTGCTACACTTGTTTATTGGAAGTTGTTTTTATAATTGCATGGAAAATAAAACTGCCTTTTTTTGTTCATCATTCTCTAAAACCTATCCTAATTTGAATCTTGAACTTGTTATTTAAAAGTGATTTCTGTTAAAAAATCCTGCGTGAATACTTCGTACCATCAAAAAGAATGTGTGTATACAATTTTGTTTTTCTAGCTAAAGGTTTGCTGAAGCTAGGAGTATAGTTCGCCAATCAAAAAAATGTAGATTCTGTCTCACCATTTTTGAGTTGACAGTTTGTCCGACCGTCCCCGTTGTATCCAGATTTACAGGAGCATTCATAAGAGCCCACGGTGTTAGTGCAGTCAGCGTTAGCATGACAGCTATGTTTCCCGGATGAACACTCCTCGACATCTAAAAAAGGAAAAAATAAATCTATTGTAAAGCAAAGGTTAAAAACTAACTCCTGAAACTTGGTGCATTTTCGTTATTTAATACCGATCATAGATCTGTTTCATACAATTTCACAAGATGTCGCTTTATAAGGGTTTACACTCCAAATTATTAAACGATTTAAGAAGGTAAAAGGAAAATAATAGAAAATAAGAAAATTAAACAGAACGTAAATAATAATCTTTATTGAGGATACTTTGGCACTACAAAGACGGTTTTCACAAAGGTCCTACAGAATTTAAAAAGGCAAATATACTGCACACAATAAAAACTAAAATAAAGATTTTGCTGAAATTGGATAGTATAATCTAAATAAAAAAGTTTTTTAAGAATTCTAGCGATCCCTATGAGCCTCTTTTGGTCTATATTAATTATTGTGGTTTAGATTAGAGCTAAAAAGGACGAAAGATATTGAAAAAAGCTGCAAACCTTCCTGACAGTACAGCCCGGTGTAACCCGCTAAACAAACACAGCTGAACAGGCCTCTTCCCTCGTAGACACAGCTCGCGTTATTTTTACAGGAGTTTGGTGGACACTCAACTACAGCTTTCATGGTTCAAGAAAAGCAATTAATTATTAAAGGACTAGCTATCACTCTTCCGTGTTATAGTTTACGAGCTTAAAGAGAAATTATCATGTAATCTAACTAAATAGCCAAGCTTTTTATCCGTTGATTTAGTTATTTCAAAATAATAAAGAAGTTTCAAGTCTGATGACCCTGGAGTTTAAAATAACTGCCTTCCTCTCAGCTATTTTCAATTTTTACCCTTCTGCAGTTAAAATATATGACTTTAATTTGCTGTAGAAGTTTACATGACTTTTTCTAGAAGCAAATAGAAGAGTTTCAGTGACTATTGTGCAATCAGAAGACATGAGAGACGGCACAGTGGCCGAGCGGTTACAGTATCTGTTGGACTCGTAATCCTAGAATCACGAGGTCGAGCCACGGCAGACTACTGTGTTGTGTTCTTGAACAAGACGCTTTAACCAACTTGTTCTACTCAATTCAGCTGTATAAATGAGTACCAATTCCCGGTATGGGCTAACCTAGGATCGACTACTGTCCTGTCCAAAGGAATTCAAAGACTCTCATCCTCGTAACACTACGGAATTTGGGGATAAGCTTAGTATTTGACCTAATTTGCCACCTGACCTGAGAAAGGATAAAAGTCCAAGTTTGAATGATTTCAGCGGCCACGGGTCAGAGAGAAAACATAAAAATGAAGTAGAAATATGCAGGCCAAAGCAAACAGCAAAAATAATCACAAGGGTTTTACTAACTTGCAGACGTCATGTCACAGTACTTCTTCTGAAAACCTGGTTTGCCAGAGGGCTGTATCCAATAGTGTCCGCTCGCAGCGAGATTATTATTTTCCTTTATTTCGAGACATGATGAGGCGGGAAGCCTGCTTGACGATCCCAGTGTTACTTGAAAAGCAAAATTAAAAGACTGTAGGAAACAATTTGAAAGCGGAAAGATCTCATTTCCGCACGTTAAACAAAAACAAAATAATGATCTAAGTATATGTGTGAAATTAAACAATAATTGTCTGTTTGAACATGGATAATTTCAGGTTTTTGTTAATACATCATAGTCTTTGTTTACACTCAAGCGATGCCAAAATGCCCTGCTAAACTGTGCGGGGACTGGGAAGTAGCAATTTACCCATTCATCTCTTTCTAATATTAAAACACTTAGAATACGAGCCCGCAATTACGAAGTCAAAGCCGGATTGAGGTAAGATAGAAACTAAGTCTATCTTCCTTCTTATTTAAAGTTATTCCGATTTACAGTCCCATGAGAAATATTTTATTTAAAATGTCTTCTGGATTAAAATTAATGATTTCCAATCAAGATTTGAATACTTAAAAAACAAAAATGTTCTATTGTCAATATATTTAAAAGGATGAACTTTCGATAGCCAGTCTACGAATTTTAGGAGGATGGTCTAGAGAGCTTTGTTATCGTTAGTTGTTGTTTTCATTGTCATTGATTTCATTGTTATTGTCATTGTCATTGTCACTGTCATCACCATCACCATCGAAACCGTCATCGTCATCGTCATTGTCATTGTCTTTGTCATCGCCATTGACGTTATCTCTGTCAGTGACGTTGCCGTTGTCGTTGCAATTATTTTCTTATCTTACAACGTGAAACGAAGAGCATACAGAGTGTGGACGCTTAACCTGTATAGTTAGACAACTGCAGTTAACAATTCGATAACATTATTGCGTATTACCTCTCATAGGATTTTCAAGATATATTGCATTATCCACTGCTGTCTCAGTTTGCTGCTCCCTTTGTCTGCGTGTTCGGTTGTTAAACTCACATATTTTGGTTATTTTGTTGAAATTAATGCTCTGACATTTGTCATCCTCCTTGCACCTGAGGTAGCAAGAGTACAGATCGCTGGTGGGGAAGTTTTGGTACGAGTGGTGTCTCAGGACAACTCCGTCTTCTGAAGATAAGCAATCACCGGAGCCAGGCGAGACCAGGATTGAAAGCAGCACGAAAATGATAAACTGAGTCGTGAACTTTGATGACACTAGTGGCCTAAGGAAAAAACCAAGAGTTACAGAAATACTGAAATAAAAGGCTAGATGTGTGAGGAAGGTCGTATGAATATTCCTTAGCAACACACACCTGACCCGCGATAAACACAAATGAATGGTGGGAGGGGTGGGGCAATGTAAGGAGGATGAGTGGGTGGGTGGGTGTTGAGTTAGGTGAATGAGTGGCCGGGGGCAAACAGGTCTATCCCTTGATGCAACAGGTTTCGACAAAGTATGTTACTTATATATTCTTTCTTTTTGCATTTATTTCTATCGACCAATCCACATTTTTAGTTATTATAACATATAATTATTTAATAAAGTTAAGAAATTTTTCAGTGGTCTGTTGGATTTTGTTCCAATTATTGATTTATAATTTTAGAAAATGTTAAAAGTAAATGATAATATCGAAATTATATAGTCACGTTATTAGATAAATATTTTAAAGGTTTAGATTGTAGCTTAAATCTTCTCCTATTTATCTTTCTTTTTTCTACTTCATATCGACCAAGAGATGCCTTGATAACCCCAGTTGATAGTATAGACGACCAGAAAACACTAAGAAGACCTTGACGCAACCCTTTTTAAGTTCAAACTTTTTGGCAATTATTTACTGACGAGAAGTCATTAATTAAACACTGGCGTTATGAAAACCAAGTCTTAAATTAAAACAAAACAATCACTACAGTATTTAACTTGAGGCGTGTTTTGTTTCAGGCGCGTATCATTTATCATTTCCAAAAAGAAACAAATAACAGCTATCCGTATTTTATTTACCTAACGCTTTAGAAATGTTTAGTGAATATTTTTTCAAGCCAACTAGATTAAGCAACGTTATTACCACCAGCTTTTCTTACGACAAGTTTTTTGAATTAGTTGAAATTGCAGGTGTCGTCGTAGTGACTATTTCAGGATATAATAACACTGGGAGAAAGTTTTCTCATTGTTAGGAAGATTAATTAGCCATCAAATATATCTAGAAAGTATAAAAATGGCAATTTTTTTTTAAACCTGCTTAAATTTAAAAAAGAGCAAAGCATATGGTAGCGGTTTAGTTGAGAAGTTTCAGATTTTATAAAGCTTAGGTAATTATTCAAAAATTTGTAATACTGAGAGGAAGCCTTTAATTTGACGCATAAGACGTGAGTTTTTGACACATGATAATTTGTTTTACACCTGCTAAAAATCTAAGAAATAGAGCTTGGCTAACAGTAGTAATTTAATTGAAAATTGTAGGTTTTATCGAAATTATTATTCAATATTCGATAATACTGAGAGAAACCATTCTCAGTGATTGTTTCAGTTATGAAAAAAATATCACTTAAATTTGATTTAGCCTACGGAGATTTAAATAAATAAATGGACAAATGTCAATGAAAGCAAGACAAATAACAGTTCGCTCTAAACTTGTTGAAAACTACATAAAAAGATCTAGCTCCGTAGTGGCAGAATTCTTTTATGATTCTAAAACTCTAATATGTGAATAGGTGAACGTGTCGAGGGTTTAAATTGTTTCCAAGATAGAGATCCAGTCTGTCCTTAACACCTCTATAAGCGCTAATTAATGCAATTGTTTCCACAAACACCACTGCTTATGACAAAACGTATGATTTAATACAAAATCTTGTCGGTTTATTTTCTAAAACTGACATATATTGCTAGTCTTTGCTACAAAAGAAATGTTAAAGTTACAACTTTTTCTTTTTTCCCTTTTCCTTTGTAATATAGCTTAAAAAGAATCTTTTACTCAATAAACATTTTACATCGGTTGTTAACAAACACAACTAGGAAATATATCCGATTTCTTTAGCGAAACGTCAACTTTTTGAAGATGGAAAGACGTAAAACACTTAGCAAAGCCAAATCAATATAAAAATAAAGCAAGATATAAATGATAGTTACAGTTGGGTTGATACAAAAGTCGTAAAGCTATATTTTTGTTCTCAAAACAATATATTGTCCTGCCAGCTTGAGGAGACTAGTCCTATCTTCATATGCCGTAGATACGAGTGAGAATTATCTTAATTAACGCAATTTCTAAACATTTTAAAAAGGAAATCTATTCATGTATCTTCTGGAAGATAGCTTGTAAAGAAACCTGAACGTAAACCACATTAGATGTTCAACAAATTCAAACTTTCGAACAGTTTGTAAAATGTTACAGTAGTAGTAAAGTTTTAAAAGCGTTTCCTTAAAGCACATTTAAGATATTCTGGTACCTGCTAACGGTTGCTTTGTCACCCTAATAATGGAAGACAAAAAAAGCATTAAACACTCACTTCGTATTTGGCCACAACATGTCCTTCTATCTCTCTTTGGAATACAAGTCGATGATCAACATCTGCCGCATGTAATTCGAACCAAGAACTTCTCTATACCCATGCCTATTTTTTCATAACAAAATGCACAATTGAGTTTAAGGAGAATGACGTCATGTTGATATTTTATAAATTTTCATATTTAAATAAGTTCAAGATTAAACAAAGAATATATATTTCTCCAAAAACTCCGTTATTGATTAATATGTATAGACTCAAGATTCTATTAAAAAAAATAAATTCTTGTTACACTACCAAACTTACAATGCAAAATAAGGAAAATGGTTTTGAAGTTTGTTTAGAAAAAAAAACCCAATTGTTTAGTTTTATTATGATGCAAAATCAATTAAATCATTATTAAACATTGCGTTTCTTGCGTTCTGATTAGTTCACTTAAACTTGGTTATCAGCTCTTTTATCGAATTGACCATATATGGAAACTGACTGTGTGGTGTTGCAAAGCTAAATTATGGTTCTGAATATAAATCTTAGCTGTCATTTCTTATCCAACTCGCGCAGACTTGGAAAATTGTTAAATATGCAATAAACAAACGATTGAACGAAGAAACGGAAGAATAAACAAAGTAACAGCAAATGTATTGCTGGTACAATTACTAAACCCAAGAGTACAGTGGACGAGCGGTTTGCGTGTTCGACTCGTAATCCTAGGGTCGCGAGTTCGAGCCCCGGTCAGACCTTTGTGTTTTGTCCTTGAACAAGACACTTTACCCGACTTGTTCCAGTCGACTCAGCTGTATAAATAAGTACCAGCTTCTACTGGGGACTAAAATACGATAGATAAGTGTCCTGTACAAGGGAAGTCGAAGACTCTCATCCACTTAACACTACAGAAAACGGAGATAAGCGCCGGGCCTACAAGCTCTTAGGCTCAAGAAAGGATAGCTTTAGCTTAGCTTCTAATAAAAAAAAATCTTGTTACACTACCAAACTTACAATGCACAAAAGGGAAAACGGTTTTGAAGTTTGTTTAAAGAAAAAAAAACGGTTGTGTAGTTCTATTTATTGAGGTAAAAACAACTATCATCATTAAACTTTTAATCTTGAATATTGCGTTTCTCGCGTTCTGATTGGTTAAATAAATCTCGGTTACCAGCTCATATACCAAATGGACCATAAATGGAAACTGACTGTGTAGTGTTTCAAACCTGAAATGTGGTTCTGAATATAAATCTTAGCTGTCATTTTCAAGTATCGATAGGTTTGAAGTCTCAATAATAAAAAAATAAAAAATGAATCAACTTAATTTCTTGCTTGTTGGATATGAGATTACTTATAACCAACTCGGCGCCACGCGCCTCAGTTTCTCTCATGTTCTACGCACGCTCTTGGGATTAACTAATGAATGAAGAAACAGAAGAAAACAATAGAGAGTAATAACAAATATAGTGCTAGAACTATTACCATGAACAACTTACTTTTTTACTCTGCCGTGGTAGTCCACCTCCTTACCCACTGTGCTGAAGGATTATTGCGATGCTAGACTGCAATACGTTGTTTCTTTTGAACTGAAATTTATTGCTTTCTCTCTAATGCTTAATATAACTTATTACTCGAACAAATTTTTTGGTAAACGGTTATTTTTTGCTTTATATAATGGTTCGTAAAAGTTAAGCCATGCAATCCCTGCCCCGATGTCTTATTAAGCGGAAAACACTCAATGGTTTCAGTTTTTGCTTCATCTAAACAATTACTGGATAAAATAAACAAGATATTGAACCGTATAAAAGGTTTAATGGAAGCTTTATTTTTACTGTTGATTCATTACAAGTTAATATATAAACTTTATCTATTCGGACTCGAATGAATATGAACAGTAAAATTATACCAAACTCATTCCATACCAGAAAGTTTTGGTTCTAGTTGGGAGAATTTCCTGTACAAATGGGAAAAAGTTTGTGGAACTTGGTTAATAGTTGCACAATAACACTTGGTGCCCCCTTTTCAGCTAGTTTTAATTATTTCAAAAATGTTTTCACAAAGCTTACGTTTCCTTTCAATTTCACTTGCAGATGATAAAACTTTAGATTATTTTGATAACATATAAATATCATTGCGAGCTATGAGCAGTCACAATACTCTTGCTTCTTTATTTAACATACACAAGAAGGGAGTAGATGGTTCCACATTTCCCTTTACGATTAAAATATTCCACAGTTGTATCACTTTAAGGTATTCGACCAGTATTGATTCTCAGTGGAAATATAAAAATTTCTTACCCGATATATTTAACATTTCAATGTTAGTCAACTCCCGTACAGATTCACAGGTAGTTCCAAGAAATTTTAAAAAGTTTTTTCCTTAATCACGATGGTAAATAGTTTAGATCTTGGAGTCCAGGAACCGTGCTTAACAAAATTCTAAAAGTACGTGTTTTCTCAATAATAAACGTCACGAATCCATTATTTTGTAATATTGTTAGGATCCCGATGGACCAATACTAAGATATTGTTGGGGACGGAGTCCTAAGACATGTTCCTTTCGTAAATAACGAGGCCTTAAAGACTAATACGTGTCCCTCCTCCAAATTATAATAAATTCTAAAATTATGTACCCTACTGACATCTTTTTAAAAGTGCTAGACTGCGTGAATGTCTAGTTAAGTAATACTAACGTTAGTAATCCCTGATTTGCCTAGATCCATGAATGTCTACATATCAGATGCATGCGCAGTCAGCTTCAGAAATTTGCTCTAAGCAAAATGATTGAAAAACAGCACTCTAATATATACCTGCAAAAATATATCCCTTTGCAGATCGCATGCTCAAAAAATCTTGGAAGCCACGTATAGTTAACAAGTTTGAACGGGCCCAATGAAGGAATTTTTTTCCATTAGCTTTTGAAGTGTCGCTGTAGAGACGAATCTCATCATGAGTCTCTTTCCAATGTCTTCTCTAGTTGGACTTTTTGGAGTTTAAATATTTTTCCAAACCTCCAGCACTTCAAAGGGAGAGTCCACTCAAATGAATAAAAGAAATAAGATTATTTAAACAAGTACTCACGCTATAAAGGGCCTGTGCCAGGCAATTAAAACCTTCAGTTGTCATTCAATCTCCAAAGAGAAATGGTAGGAAACAAGTGTATAATTGTTTCACATAACATATGAATGAAATAATTAATTATTCCCAGCTTCAAACAGAGGGAATTTGTGGCCTAACGAAACACAGTGAACAGTAGTGGTAAGAAATACGCAAGCATGATACGTGAAGTTTCGAAGAAACACACGTTTTGCAAATGCGTTATAGACCCTATGCATAAATGGAGACGATTTTAATACTCTTTTCTCTACATTCAAATTTGCCCTACTAGCCTCGTTTTTTGGTAACATATTACTTTGGAAGTTTAGCTCAAGAATGAAGCTAGTAGGCCTAGGGCTAGTTAATTTGAACGAAGACAAAAGAATGTAAAAATCGCGACCATTTCTGCTTAGGGTCTACAGGTGGTGTGGAATTAAACTTCGAAAAAAGTTACGAAGCTTCCCAGCTGAGGTTTCAACAAAATTTTTACAAAAACGAAGAACGAAACGAAACGAACTTCGTTTGCATTTTTTACCACCACTGTATAATATAAGAATTAAATTATTACGAAAAACAAACTTTTAGCCAAACTTTGGCATGTTCCTGTCGCTTAGAGAGAGGTAAGTTGAACCATTGCTTGTTTGAAAACTTGAAATTTGAAAGGTGTCAGACATGGGAGAAGCTATCCCCTTTACCGAGCGGTTCCTTGAATGTTCAGTGTCTCAAAACGAGGCTATGGTAGTCGTAACAGATATGGGAGAAGCTATCCCCTTTACAGAGCGGTTCCTTGAATGTTCAGTGTCTCAAAACGAGGCTATGGTAGTCGTAACAGATATGGGAGAAGCTATCCCCTTTACAGAGCGGTTCCTTTAATGTTCAGTGTCTCAAAACGAGGCTATGGTAGTCGTAACAGAAAAGACCTTGTTACAAAACTCTAAAAAGTGTTTTCTTCCCATCATTTAAGAAATTAGGCATATCGTACACCCAACTTATCTTAGCCTCATGATCAAGGATACTCTTTGGTTGCTGATCACTAAATAATAAATGTTTAAATAGACAAATTAATTAACTAGTCTGTTAAAATGCAGGATAATTGTTGAAATGGCATTCGAATAACTGTTGTTTTCGCTGTTGTTGTACCCTTTTCATCCACTGGTAATAACAAAAAAGCTAAAGAAGTTGCTTCATTTCTTTCTTGTAAAGTGTTTATCAAATTTAAGGAAATTAAAAAGTCGTTTTAACCGAGCAATTTCATGCAGTAGACAAGGAACTGTAACGATTTTGTTCTATAGACTTTGCTGCATTAATCTTATTTCCTCTAGATCTGCACTTGCAACCATCGAGCCGTTTAGATTGTTTTGACTTCCACGTGTCTTGCTTAACGCCTTCAGCTCAAAGTTTGAATTATTCCTTAAAAACAAAGAAAAAAACTATTATTTAGATATTGATTAAACACCAGAATTTTCATTTGCCTAAAAAACTAATATCTTTATTGCGCGCAGTGTGAGGCGGTTCGGTTTGACGCGCGGCCGTTTCTTTTAAAAAAGTTGTTTTCTATGTTTAAGCTATTTTCCGTGTTTTCATATTCTGTTGGAAACACGCGGGATTGATGGAAGAACACGAGAAAAAGTTTTAGATCATTGATTTTTATCCAAACTTTAGAAAACGGTTCTCGGCCAATCAGAGCGCGTGTTTTATTGAATTTATTTTATTAAGGAACTTCTGAGGTATCAATAAATAAACAGAACATTACATGGCCGCTTGGGCTGCGAACATTACTTTGGTTCGCTTCGCTCACCTGCGAGAGGTCTGATACTTTTATCACTCGAAGATTCAATTCGTATCCCCAAGCGGGCATGTAATATCGTCTAATTCATAACAAGTAACAAGTAGCAAGGTTACAAAAAGATGAATTACATATCGAGATCTCCTAAGATAGTAGTACTTGTAGTTGAGTTTGCTTTGTATATAACATGATACACGAGAAGCCAAATTTTCTCAAACTGATGAAAAGCAGAAATGGATTCTAGATGGAAAACTTACCAGCACAGTTATTTTTGATTAGTTGAGGATGGTTAAAGTTTTCATCATCAAAAGAAGAAGCATTCTAACGCAAGGAATTAATGAAAATGAATACCGTACAAACTTCCGACGTTGTCGTTTGTGCCATAGTATCTCGCCTGCCAGTGCGAGGAAGGACAAAACTATGCCGCCACTCAGCACAATGTAGACTCCAACCATACTGACTAGCTGGATCCTTTTTTTACCCAAAGCTGTAAAAAGCAATATTTGATAATGTTAAGTACAACTACAATTAATTTCTCATTTCCTTTGTTCGCTGTAACTTAACATTAGTTTCTATACCATATCATAATATATGATAATATAATTATGATTAAAAAATATAGAGAATGAATTTTACTGGAAAAGAACTAGAGGACCTAAGTTAACCGTAAGGTTTTCACGTTAGGTACTAGTCTTGTTAAGTGTTTTTGTTGTGTTTTAACTCACACACAAATGCTGAAAGTAAAGCATTAAAGGCAAAAAATAGCGCAGCACTAAGAATTACAATATAAGAATTTAATGACGTTTCCAAATTTGTATCTAATTTGTTTCACTTTTAGGAACCAAGTTGTCTAAGTAGTAGGTGTTTTTTAGTCTTTTGGGTTTTTTTTAGTCTTTGGGAAGCTTTTGCCATATACGAAAGAGGAGGAAAAGAGAAGGGAGGGAAACTCATAAAATCTATAAAAAAATGTCACGATGTCAGCTCTAAAAGAGTTATTCTTGATTTGGGGAGGAAGAGTAACCTATTAAGTCTGAGACGATGCAACGATGTCATTGTAAGAATGACTTGGGAGGGAAACTCTTTAATTCTAAGAGGATGCCATCATGTCAGGGCAAGAAAAATTCCTATTACGGAGAAATAGGAAAACTTCTTTAGCCTAAAAGGATGCCACCATGTCAGCTTAAGAATTATGAGGGAAAGAAGGAAACTTCTTAAGTCTAAAAGGATGCCACCATGTCAGGGTAAGAAATATTTCTACTACAGGGAAAGGGGAAAACTTCTTAAGTCTAAAAGTATGCCACCACATCAGGGTAAAAAATATTCCTACCACAGGGAAAGAGGGAAACTTCTTTAGTCTAAGAGGAAGAGTAGGAAAATTTAGCAACGCGCCTAAAGGAAAGTACTCCTGTAAAACGTCATTGTTAGTCTAGTAAAAACAACAACGACAACGGTTACTTAATGTAATTAAACTAGAAGTTAAAGTTGCAAAACGAAGAAGTTAATTATAATAAACAAAACTTATTAACTTACAGCTGTGATCTTCTTTAGGGCACTCGCTCCTTTCTTCCCACCATTTCCGCTCCAGAGAACTGAGAAAGCCCTTATCGCGCAGGCGCAGCATGGCTAAGCTTAGTTTCCGTCTAGCGGGATCATCCACGTTGAGAGCAAACGCCATTCCTCTCGCTGCCGTTAGTCCCGGTACTAAAGCAAAAGCAATCGTGATTAAGAGGAGGCAATATTCAAGATGGTTAGGACACGTGCTATGATTGACAAGACAACATAACTGTGTTTTTACAACAGCTCTGAGTCCGGAAGAAGGAATAAGGATTTGGAGACCAAAAAGAAAAAAAAAAAGATGGCGTATAACCGTAGAAAATGAGAGAGAGGAGGCAGGTTGGAGCTTATGAGATGTGGTTCGTGTCCCTGCAAAGGAAAAATCAAAAAGTAGAAAAGGTTTGGGGGTCTTAAGCGTAACATAGCGCGAAATTGTTGAGATGTATGTGCAAGTTTGCTGTAGAATTGAAAAGAGAAAAAAAAATGAAAAGGAACAAAAATAGAAAAAAAACTAAATGATTGAAAAGAACAAAGAAAAATATAAAAAATGGAAGAGAACCAGCAAAAAGATGAAAAGAAAATAAAAGAAAAAAACGAAACGAAACGAGAGAGAATCAGGAGTACGGAAACCATGCAAAAGAGAAAAAAAGTAGTGGCTCAAACAGTCATAAACAAGGTTAACTGGAATGTCTAAACATACTAAAAGTATTGTCAGTTACACAAAATGATCTTAAATTATCCACTAATAATTCTATTAATAAACTGTCTTTCAGCAAAAAAATGTGGCAAAATTACATACAATATTTGCCTATTAAAATTCAAACCTGTTTCCACATCGCACGGTTTTCGTTTGGAGGCATATTTCAAGATTGGAGCGTCAGCAATATGGATGTATCTCTTCTTTGTTCTGACCCAGTTGATACCCATCATTGTACTGTTAGGAAAGGAATCCTCCCCTATCATTCGACTCCACATTGCTCTATAAAGAGGGTAGTCTGTTGTCTTGAAATATGAGTACAGGCTCGTAGATCGTGTCACCCCGATTGAGTAGTCCGAGTTCGCTGCATCTTCGATGTTTCGTATAGGGGTGTTTGCGTTTTTGACCGTCAGGAATGCGGCAAGGTTTGCAGTGTAGGTCGAAATCCACACAAGTATGCAGAACCAAAAACAGCTTGCTAAAATACGCCCTATATTGAGTTGACAGAAACAAAACAACATGAACCATGTTGAATTAGGAAGACTAGTAGGAAAATAGGACGACTACAAAACTAGGGAAATTCTAGGGAAAGAAAACGGTTGAATGATAAAGACCTGACAAAGTCAATTAAAAAAGGTTTAAGGCTAAAGTTGTCCTTTCTTCACGTTCTTCGCCGCCTGGTTAGCCTAGTTGGGAAGTTGCCAGTTTGTCGTGCGGGAGGCCTGGGTTCGATTCCCGTTGCCGGACCTTCACTCCTCAAATATTTGAAGAGAAGGTGTTGTCTTTGCCCTAACATCTGCAAACGTTTAGACTTTCGCGTCTTTTCGGATAAGGAGGTTGAAGCGTAGGCCCTTGGAGTCCAATAGTTGGTTTGTCAAACTTGTTGGGTTCTCCAAATACCCAAGTATAGTGATGCTAAATGTAAAACAAAAAAAGTAAGTACTGACGATCGAACGTCAGAAAACATCAACAAACACAACGAGTAAGAAACGCCTTTGTATCATCAAGTATTTTACAGGTACAAGAAACATATCAAGAAAAGATACAAAACGATATTGAAGGGAAACAGCTACGTAAACATAGATCATCTAATCTTTTCAATGTTTAGATGCTTAAAAAAGGGCTTTATAATTTTCACTATACTTGGGAGTTCGCAAAATCCAACAGATTTTGCAGCCCAATTACAGAAATTTTCGCGGACTTGTAGACGGTTTCATTATTTTACCGTTTGCAGATACAAGGGTAAATTAAGGCAGCATCTTCTTCCCTGGCCAGTGATTCAATATCCAGAGTAACCTGTCCTGTCGTCCGGCACCATCGACTGGCACCTCACCAATTGGGATAACCAGACAGCAGGGGCTACCGCACCAAATGTCAGCATTATTAACTTACAAAACAGATAGATCGATGATTTAGAGTGCCACCTTCTCTACCTTACCAAGTGATGGATGCACTATTCAGCCTGTAAAGTTTTTAGAAATGTACATTTTCGATCCTTAGCTAGTAGAGACGCTAAGACGAATTTTTGTTTTGCCTATAAATAAAAGATGAATTCTTGATTTTCCATTATTTGGATAGCTGCCAATTTTTCCAATATACTGCCACGGAAGAAAACTGTTTTAATCAACATTTAGGGGATAATGTGTACCAAAAAAAAAAAGAAATTCTGACCGATTTTTTTAAATAACTTTTTTATCAGTTATCTTGGTGTGAAGATTATGGAATATTGAGCTAGCTATTTACAAACCTGACATAGAGTTTGGAGTTCGGTCAGCACCTTGCTGTAACATACAGGCAGCAGAAAACCACAAGCTGTATGAGAGGCTGAATTCATTGCCAGATTCCAATCCCTGCTCGTCCTTCCCTTCGTAAGGGCTGAAATGACCGATGATAAAGATGCAAAACGTACATACAAACAAAGCTGCCAGAAGCATTAACCACACCTGCGAGTCGAAGGGGTCTAGAAATTGGAATAAATGCGACTTATCTGATGTTTCCCTTTTCATGAGCATATCTTCGGTGTAGTGCATGTAGGCCGGCGTGAACGACACTACCTTTGATCTTTCCTCAGTCACAGTCATTGCTGCAGCGGCCATGTCTGCTCTCTGTAAAAACAAAACGAAATCATTAAGAAATGAGCAACTGTAAAGAGAAAACAGATAGTAAAATGAAATAAGTTAACTCGTTTTGAGATTTTAAGGGGATCAGGGAGGGACGAAGAAAGAAGTGGAGATGGAAAGATTAAAGGAGTAGGGATTGGGTGCGGGAGGCGCCAGAGAAAAGGAAAAGGAAAGAAAAGCTATGTGTGAAACTCTTTTTGAGTGATTTACACACCTCGGGGCTACCAAAGTTATCTTGTCATTGTAGCTGTCAAAGATAACAAGTTATTCAAATTAAAACGCTTTATGTTAAATTGCAATCACTCAACCCACTCCCCTCATTGTTAGTCCAACAACCAATGGTTGGCTTCGTTTGAACAAAACTAGTATAAAACTTTTTACATTTTCATGATCGGGACTTGAATGCATAGAAGAAACTTGATATACATGCAACTTTGAAGATTATTCAACTGCAGTGCATAAAAACAGGTAATTGTTTACAATAACAGATATGTCTTATAAAAGACAACAATATAACATCAGAATAACAGTTGTTGCTCATGGCTTGTTTGTCCGATTGAACAAAGAAGATTTTTATAGTAAAACCTGGCATGGATAATCCGGTTTGATTGTAGAGTTTTGAATGAGCATAAAAAAGAGGCGGGTTGGGGGAGCACCAGGCACATGAGATGAAAAGGTTTCAACCTCTTACCTAGGTCAACCTCTTTTTATCTGAAAGTGGTTGCCCTCTCCTCAAATTCCCTACAGATAGAGTAACAGTGTAACAAACGCCTGAACTAAAATACCTTTTCTCTTTATACCTTATCAATTAATTCCTTGATCATTCCGTTCCATTTTCCATTAACGAAACTCCCGTAGCTACCACCCGGTGATAAATACATTTCGTAGGTAAACTTGAGTTCTTCTTTGAGTTTGTTCAGCAAGTCAATACAATAACCCTCGTACTTTATCCGCCCATCTTCGCTGCGTGTACGAATTATAAACGGATGAACCTAAAACGATATACAACCCTTATAAATTAACAGTCCATCTTCGCTGCTTGTACGAGTTGTAAACGGTTATAACCAAAGCGATGTTGTTGTTACACTTAGAAACTAGTTTTGTCCAACACGTTTTTTCCATTTCAAAACTTGCCCACCGATGAAAAGCGGCATCGCAATTTTCAGCTTTTGTTTTATTCGCACGTGTTTCAACCCCTTTAGGGAGTTCGAGTTTCTTGCTATTAGTAATTTACTCAAGAACAAAGGATTGAAAGTTAAAGCTTGAACGTTAATGGGATCAAGGATTGAGGGTTCTAAGCTAGTTAAAGGATGATGGTAGAGGGTTTAAGGTTAAAACTTCAGTTGGGTACACACTGTTTCTCGAGTGGATGAACTCTTTTTCAGAGAGTGAGTCGGAGAATACATTTTCACCGCTAGCTATCTTATAACTGGGTAAATTTAAACAGATGTTATATAGATAATCAAAACAACCGCTTGATATCTACTAAGAGATAAAGAACTGAATCTTTGACTCTTGGACAGAACAATAATCTGTCGAAGGTTAGTAAACGCTCGTACCCATTTATAGATCCGAGACATTTGGAAGAGGTCTTACCCAAGGATACAATAAATTGATCAGCTATTGTGCCATTAACAATGGAGCAACATTGAACTTTTTTTTAAATTTTAGCTTCATTACTCTTGGGTATTTGAAGAACCCTGAACAAAGTGAACAAATTTTTAAAATTACAAGTTCTTCAAGATACGACGCAAAAGTCTATCTGTAGATGTTCAGAGGAATGGCAGCATCTTCTAATAAGATAGATGAAGACCTTGATTGAAAGTCCAAAAACGGGAATCGAACGTAAGCCTTCTGCGCGACATGCAGACTGGCGCCTTGCCAACTGGGCTAGCAATGTGGCGGTATATCTTTATCTACTGTTGTCTGAATTTAGTTTAAGATAATTTGAAAATAAAAATTGCTGCAAGTTAGCAACTTACTTCCACTGTGACGATCTTCAAATGTCTGCCTTCAATATTTTCTTTGGTGGAGTCCATTGTTAACATATTTTTCCTAATATTTTTTTCTAAAACGATCTTTGACGGGTAGTTCCATGTTCCTACCTGAAGATTTCATCGATAAAAAATGGTTATTCAAAGCATTTTTGATGATCAATAAAAAAAAACTTCATAAGCAACATGACAAGTTTTAAGCTTTAAAAGTCGCTTCACAATTGAACGGTCCAGCTGGCCGAAACTCCAAGGCCAATGAGAAACAAGCTGTTAAGTTAACAACATTATATAGAACGATAAAAGATATTGAAGCCAAACTTGGAAGTTAGGTAGGATATCACAAAAGAAATGTTTCCTTTCTCTAATAAAATTTGTAGGCCAGCAGATGAATGCTTACGGAATGGTGACACTTTGATATCAGCGCGGACACTTTCTGCTCCCCCCCACCTCCCCCCTTGGTCTGGAAAGGGTTAAGACGGACCGGACGCGTCAAACGGAAAGCGACTTTAGCTAGTGATAATCTTGGGTTGACTCGCTACAAAATTCATTACCTCTTTCACCCCTAAGGTATTTACAAACATTAAAACTCTCCGTACGGTCCACAAAAAACCTACGAGAGTTGATTATTTTGTACTCTTAGTGGTAAAGGTTAATTTCACAGCAATTGAGGGGCTATATGAAGTTAGTGAGTGTAAGGGGCAATCAGTCACAGATAAGTGTTTTGGGGAAAAAGGTAGCTCACAGTAAGTCAAAAACAAGCTTACGTGGTTTCACCTAGAAACTAAAAGTAAGTGACACGAAAAGTAATTAGTCAGCTAGCGCGAGAAGAAGCAGTGCTTAGCGTGCGACTAGACACGTCTTTGAAAAGTTTCTTCTACGGAAATCATTACTTGCATGCATGAGACTCACGGCAGCAAGACATGACGTATCTTGGGCATAGAAATTAACTTAAAAGCGCAAGCTTTCTTTTGTAATTGGTGTGGTTTTCTCTTTTTCAAAAGTAGGTCCGCGTTTGCTCACCGTGTACGGCCGTAAACATGCAATACAGAATTAAGTAGAAATGCCTTGCGCTGGTTCTGTTTTTTGCCCTGTGTACTCCAGGTTTAAATTTTCTTTCCGCTGACCAATTGAACATTTTAGCAGTTTTTTAAATGACGATATTAACGTCATGGCGGCAAACTACTATACTTGGACAGTTGTAAACAAATGTGAAGCATTTCAAGTTTAATAAATGAGAGTTAAGGAGCTCTATTATTAGATTTAATAATTATCTAGACCAAAAGTCCTTGTCTAATAACCTTATCCCCCTTTTGTCGGCATCGTTCTCTTTGCGGCTGGACGTCTTCCCAAATAACTTTTCCACTATAACTCAATGCTAAGAGGGGCCTAAATTTTTCTAGTACCAGAACTGTTAGATAAATGAACAGACTATGATTCCTATATATAAGTATTTGCACTACTGATTGATTTTTATCACCTTTACGAATCTGTTGTCGCGAAGATTATGAATCTCTAGCTGTGAGATTATACGTATTCCCTCGCTGTTAAATCTAACAGATCCTGTAAGGCCACGAAGATTCGTCTGTGATAGAGAAATAAATTTAAAGTGCGTTGAGTATTTTATATTCTTCATGGCAGTCGGAAGGCAATAATTTCTCGTCATTCACTATTTCCTTGTAAGAATAACGTTGAATGCGCCTCTATGCTATGCTCACAGCTCCCCCTCCCCTCCCCCCGTATCACAGC